>WSYH01016628.1:0-12842 GCA_036426205.1 Ascaphus truei
AGTACCTGATTATATTTTCTGTCCCTAAATTTTTCACCCATTTCCTTAATCTGCTCTTCATATACCTCTTGTTGCGAGCAGTTTTTCCTAATTCTTAATGCTTGCCCTCTTGGAATATTTCTGATCCATTTTGAGTGGTGGTGGCTAGATGCCAATACATATGAGTTTGCGTTTACTTCCTTAAAAAATGTTTTGGTGTGTACCTTATTGTTGACTGTGTACAGGGTGAGATCTAGGAAATCTATAGTCTGATTACTATGGTTGAAGGTGAATTTAATGTTGTAGTTATTATTGTTTAGATGAACCTTGAAAGTCTCTAGTTCATCTATAGTGCCCCTCCAGACGCACAGCACGTCATCGATATAGCGCTTCCAGAGTACCAGGTTTGCACCATATGGGTTGTGGTTCCAGATGAAATTTTCACATCCCCATAAAAATGTTCGCATAACTAGGTGCAAACCAGGTACCCATCGCAGTGCCGCACGTCTGGAGGTAGTACTTACCCTCATGTGAAAAATAATTATGAGTAAGGATATATCTTATAGCCTCTAAAACGAAAACTTTAACAGAGGTTTCCATAGTGCCTCCCGTGTTTAAGGCCCACTCTACAGCTTCCAAACCTCTATAGTGGTCTATAACCGTGTAGAGGGACACTACATCGCATGTGACCCAAATCAGGTCTTCCTCCCATACAAGATCCTGAATGATCTGCAGCACATGCGATGTATCCTTAAGGTGGGAAGGTATTTTCACCACATAATCTTGCAATAGATGGTCTACAAATTGCGATAGGTTCGACGTCAGGGACCCAATTCCCAAAATTATGGGTCTTCCAGGGGGTCTCAAGGGATTTTTATGCAACTTGGGGATGAAATAGAAGAGGGGGAGTTTAGGTTGTTTCACGGTCAGAAATTCTAACTCTCTTTTACAGATAATTTCATCTTCATGACCTTTTTCTAACCAATTTGATAGCGTGTTTGCATATTCCATGGTGGGATTCCCCTCCAATATGGCATAGGTATCTCTGTCAGCCAATATTCTCTGGGCCTCTTCCTGATAGTATTCCCTATCCATGATTACTATCCCACCCCCTTTGTCAGCCGGCTTTATCACTATGTTGTTATTTTTAGCTAGTGATTTGACTGCTTCTTTTTCACTTAACGTCAGGTTTTGTTTCTTACACTTGAAATCCTGACTTAAATCCTCCAAGTCCCCTATCACCATATCCGCAAATGTCTTTATGTGGTTACCCCTACATGCTTTTGGGTAGAAGGTGGAGGGATTTTTTAATGTAGTTAGAGGAGGTTTTCTTGTAGCTACAGGTATGTTATTCATACATTCTGTTCTAGAAACGGCATCCTTAATGAAATATTTTTTGAGGGTTAGCTTCCTAACATACTTATGCACATCAATATATATATTGAACATGTTAGGTCCTTGGACTTGAGCAAAGTTAAGTCCTTTTTCTAACACCTTACTTTCTACTTCTGTAAGTTGATGCTTACTGATGTTAAATACATTTTGTTTTTTTACCAGTCTCTGTCTACATTGGATCTTTTTCTTTTTTCGTGTTCCTCCTCTCTTTCCTCTGAGACGCCTGTTCTTGACCTCTTTCTTTCTACCTGTCTGGGTTCCTGCCATTCCCTTCCATATTCTCTCTTGTTTTCGTGGAAAGGTTTTCGTCCTCTCCTCTGTTCTAAAAAAGGAGGTGTAAACCTTTTATTATATTCCCCACCCCTCTCCATTCTTTCCTCTCGTTCATCTGGTCTCCATATGGGTGATCTTTCTCTATAGTTTCTAGAGGTCTGACTTTCCTCATTTTCTACCTGTTTAAGAGGACCATGTTTTACTTTGGGATTTCCTGGATTTCTAGAATCTTTTTTATTTTCGATTCTATTATCGACTTTCTTATTTTGACCCTGTTGTTTTATCAATTTTGTTTTCTGTGCTATTTGTTCAGTGTTTTTTTGTGACATTTTACTAGTTTTTTCTGTAGGGCCTTCTATATTAGCCTCATTTTCAATTATTTCTTTGATTACAGGGACCTGGTCTTTTTTCCAATTCCGCTGTTTATTCTCCTCATAATCTTTTTTATCACGAGCGAATTTAACTTGTTTACTCAATTTTGTTTCTCTATCTAATTTTTCTACTCTTAAAATGACTTTTTCTTCTAGCTCTTTATATTCCTTTAATTCCATAAAAGGTTCTAAGTTTTCCTTAATTTTGTTAATCTCACCATCAATGATATCCAAGGTACTAGCCTTTTGTTTAATCACTAATTGTGTGAGACTAACTGCACATAAGTCTAGAATAAAATTCCATTCCTCCATAAAACTTTCATTGTCCTGATCTATTGTTGGGACTTTTAAAACTCGCAATCCTCGAGGGATTCTTTTGCATTCCAAATATTTTTTCAGTGCATAAGAATCCCAAGTTTGTTTTACCTCCTTGTTCAATAATTTCTCTAATTTAGAGAACTGTGTTTCCAGATTCTCTATTTCTAGATCCATACAGTCTGGTGTCTCGTCAAAAACCCCTTCAAAGTTGAGACCTCTAAGAGTCCTATTAGGTACTAGTGCAAAATGCGATAAAAAATGCGAATGACACAGATAGAATGGCCTTGATAAAACCTAAGATAAAGAACACAGTGAACTCTGATAAAATGTTCATCCCATTTATTACACAATATAATGGGATGTCTCAAGGCATTGTAAAAGTGTTAAACAAGCATTGGGGGATTCTACAAAGGGATCCTGTCCTTAAGTCCATTTTACCAAGTAAACCACAAATTGTTTACAAAAAATCCCAGAATTTAAAATCACAACTAGCTCCAAGCTGCCCAAAAAAGAACCAGGGATCGGGTCCTAATATGTGGTTGGGAGATCTTAAGGGTTACTATCCTTGCAAAAAATGTATAGGCTGTAGTTTTGGACATAAATGTAAAGGATTTACATCCAAAGTGACTGGAAAAAGTTATGTCATCCAAAGTTTTATTACTTGTAAAACAAACTTTTGTGTGTATCTTTTAGAGTGCCCCTGTGGCCTACAATATGTGGGGAGAACGGGAAGACCCCTTAAGAGAAGATTCGCGGAACACGTGTATAACATCAAAAAGGGTTTGGAGACACATAGTGTTTCAAACCATTTTAAGATACACCATAACATGTTACCAGAGGGTCTTACGTGCATAGGGATAGATAGCCCAAGAGTGGGGATCAGAGGAGGAGATAGATTACAGAAGGTATCTCAGCAAGAGAGCTTCTGGATCTACACTTTAAAAACGCTCTCCCCCAAAGGTCTAAATATAGACTTTGATCTAGCTTCATTCCTATGAGGGCTCCCTCACTCATTCACATACTGTAGAGGTCAGATTACTCTAAACTGTTTACCTTCTAAGACTATTATTATTATTGTTTTAAACCAATCTGTTCCTCCTTTTATTTGTAAACATTATTTGTAAACATCATTTATGTGTTATATCATTTATTTGTAACATCAATTGATTTGTAACATCATTTGTCATATTAATTGTATATCAAATTAACATAATCATTAGACTGTATATGAGTCATGATAATGTGTTTGAATTCCATTGGCAATGTAATTCACTAAGATGTCTTTCTACCCCACTGCAATCAAATCAGCAGTAAATGCATCTGTGTTGTTTTTAATTGTTTAATTGTTAAGTAAGTTCCGACCCACAAAGTGTTAAGAATGAGCTATATAAGTACAAGGGATTGCATAGGCTCCACAATCCCCTGACAAAGTGACGTTCCCCGTCACGAAACGCGTAGGGAGGAGCCTAAAGTGAACGTCAATCAGGACTCTCATCCACTCTCCGGTCAGTTCACTGAACAGTGACGTCAGCACGCGCAAGTCTGGATAGCGCGAAACACACGCGACCAGAGGCAGGAGCTGATAGAGACTGGGGTGTGCTGTGGGACAGCCGGGTCGGGCGTTTGAATTGTTTTTAAACTCACGGAACTTGTGAGTATATTTGTGCAGCTAGCTAGGATGCGTCATTAAAGTTTTTTACTGTATTGCGCAATCCTCTGTTTTTTGTTTACCCCTATGCTGGAGGCACATACAGGAGACCAGCCCAGAAGGAGAAAGCACTTTCCTGAGACGGAGTTTCTTCAAGGATTCAGGAGAGACAGAATCAACACGTGGGGTTCGGGTTAACCTGTGAACGTCTGGATTTGAAGAAACAAGGATACAGATTCTCTCAACTGCATGAGACCCACTTTATATCTAGTAAGTGGGCATTTCATTTAGAGGCATACAAGGGAGAACTTCATTTGCTGTAAAGTCAATACTGCGCAATGTGGTGTCTCTGTTCTTGTCTCAATTAATAGGAATACAACTTGCTGCAGGAGAGTGACTTTATTCTACCCAAGTCAAGGACAGAGTCCATTTCACCTATAGACTTTGAAAAGATTTCACTTCACTGATATATCCTTTATAATATAATATATTTTTATTATTAATATTATATATTGTTAAGATTATCACTATTTGTATGCGCCAGGTATTCATTCCACTTTTGTATTATTGTTTTTAGGGTTCACTTGAGATTGCACCCATAGTAGAATCACCAGGCAGCTTCATCACACGTTTATATGCACTATACATATACACATTTGGTCTAGCGCTAATTTAAGTTATCTTTGTTAACACTATACTACAGACAGTCTGATGAAGTCTTTGAGGTGTCCAAACTTATTTTGCTCTTTTTTTTCAGGGTCTGGGTGGGAGTAAGACTAAAGGACCTATTCGCTAAACTTTGATAAGTGCCTTAAGGCTTGTTAAGATCACTTTTCAAGTGATTTTGCATGTGTAGCTATTCATAAAACTTCGATAACATGGCAAAATCGCTCGAAAATGTTTTTTTAACGAGAGTTAAGACTCTTGCCATAACAACCTGTGCGGTAGCTAAAAAAATACCCAAACACGCATTTTTTGCCAGTAACTGCTATTCACAAAACTCCGATATGCAAATCATGGGTTTAACACTTTCATTATTTTCTCGCTACCTAAAGGGTAGTGAGATCGGAAAAGCGATTTGCATATCATGGAGTTTAATTTATTTTTACTGCATAGAATTGAATCGGGGGGTCTCCGGTGCTGACCCACATTAATTTCAGCCTCTGGGACCCCCCCTTCTCAAGTTACAGGACCTGGAATGGGGTGACATATCCCCACCATGTTTAAATTCTCCCACGTCACGTGACAGGGATAATTAAACGCACAGGAGATACTAGCACCACATCCCGGGGCTTGTAATTCGGGAAGCAGGGGTTCCCTGAGGCTGAAATTAATATGGTTCGGCTCTGTCGACCCCATGTTCCATACTGTGTTATTAAAATTAACATAAAAACGGCGCGATCGCCTGTAACAGCTGTGCACGGAGATGCAGCTTGTCTCTGTGCAGCTCATCCACACTACTGGAGTGAAATAGAATATTAATTTCATTTAGCTCGTTAAGCAAACACAAATTAGTTCAATTTGGCATTTTTTACCGAACAATAAAAAACTTGCGATTTTACTTTGTGAATACGATTTTTACACAAATTTCACAGCGTTCAGTAAGAACATGATAACCCGATCAGTAATGCACTGAACTTATTGACATTTAGTGAATAGGTCCCTAAGACTCAACATCAAATTGTTCGAATCTAACGAAACATTGAGCTCTAATAATATAATAATACGCCTATGCTCATAAGATATAAAATGGCTGTTGTTTTTTGCATATAATTAGCTTTGTAGGTATGCATTAACCTCAGGGTAAATAACGTTGTTACAGTTTTAGGTAACATCACATTTCTTGTCATGATCTAACAGAGCGAAGTGTATCTGGCCCTAAGTTTGCTGCCCTGTTTGGTATTTGCAGTTGTTTGAGCTTCCGTCTTCATTTTGAACAGTTTTTCCTACAGTTGTTTTCCAAGTTGTGATTGATTTTGCATGTGTTGCCATTAGTCATATTCTGTAGGGTACTGAGTGCATCATTCATTCTATGTTTTATGGGAGCTTTTTTGCTATCAATGAGATGTATGAGATGGTTTATTAACCTTTCTGTAGTCCTATAAAAGAGATATTCAGTACATGGAGACTTGTGGGCATTTTTAATTGACTTGTGGATCTATACTACTTTATATATGCTTTGTTTTTCCTGCAGTGGAATATTATGGAGAAATGCAGGTTTGCAGACCTGACTGAAACATGGGAATGTGCTCACACGTGATATCTTTATTTGCTGTACGGTGAAGGGTTTTTGTCACTTTTATACTCACCATAACATATTTTGTGTCTAGATTTTCTATAAGTGGAAGAATTATTGTAGGATTTGTCAACACACAAATTAGGGGTTATTAGATAGAACATTATCAATATGTGTCTATTTCATTATCTTAAAATTAAACAAATATGTTGTGATGCAGATTTTAAAAAATATCCAAATTTATTAATACACATATAGGCAGGATAAATAAAGACATTTAAGACTTTGTTTTGTATTTTGCATTGTATAAGAGCATAGGAAGAACAGGTAAACCACAATAAGGTAGCTGTAAAAAATTAAAAATAATATGTATCATACTGTGTAAATATATATATATATATATATATATATATATATATATATATATATATATCAATAGTTGAAAAAAGTGGAGTACTTTAGTCTTAGGAAAAAAGTTGGCATATTATTTATTTTAATTACATTTTTCTTAAGTAAAAGTAGGTAAGCTGCATATTATGCTAATAATTCCTAATATTACTGTATGCATCTCATCGAATAAAACTAATTACTCACGATCTTTAAATACAAATACTACCCATCTACTGCAACTGGTATGTTCAATTGTCTATACAGTAAATGGAAATGTCAACTTTCACTCAACATGATGTAGTGCTCTACTTTAGTGTAGGGCTAAATGTAATTGGTGGTAGCTACAGTGCATAAAGTATTTTCCCCAAGCACTCTTTTCCATGTACTGTAAAAAAGCCAACATATCCAAACCCTTTACATTGCTTGTAGCTGCTATGGCCAGGAAGCTTCATAGCTTCACTGATCCATCAGTCCTGTCAAGTCATATTCACACAGTACTCATCTTGTTGAATTCATGAACTCTAAGTATCTATATGGAGGCTCCATAGATTAGTGTATGTCATTGGGATAATTGTGGTCAAGTAGTTGTACGGATGAGTAAAGAACTCTCAAGGCTGGTGACTCTGCATGTACAAGTCTTAGCAAATATAAAAAATTGAGCATGAAAAGTTTCATGGCGCTAATGTTACTGAATACTAAATGGAACACTTCAGTCAAATCAATTTAATGACCAGATTTTGAATCGCTGCAGAACATTTTAGCTCTTGCCCTTTATTTCACTCCTAAACCTGAACTTGTTCTGTTGCCATTCAGCTTTTTTTTAATCAGCTCTCTTGTAAGCAAAGTAAACAGATGGGAAAATGGGACCTTTTCATTTTTAATTAAGCATTCTGGTCAATCAGCTCACTGACTGCAAAAGCTGAAAGCTACATACAGTAATGTGTCTTTTGCTACAATGCTAGTAATACTTTCTGTTGTACACAACTGTCTCGTCAGCCAGTTTTCAATTATATTTTTTTCACACTTTTCAGGAACTATTTGATCATCTATTACCTTTTCTATCTAAATACAACAACCTACTGTATTTACTTTTATTAGCCTACTGTGTTATGTTTAAATTGCGTGAAGCAGCAAGAAGTTTATAAAGTAATATTAAGACATGGAATTAATTATATATTACCTCATTAGACAATAACAAAGTCAACTGTCAATTCATTCTTTGGGGCTTACTTCAATTAAGTCAGGTAATTAAATACTCTTGTTTTCTTTACTGTTTGCATTAAACCTCAATTTTGATACTTCTAATGCAGGTTGCACCAGCTCAGACATAGTCATTTTTATTGATACAGAATTTTTTTTACAAAAAATTACACTGAAATTGACACATGCAGGTAACTTCTCACTAGCAAATCATAAAGTTACAAAAAAAAACTAAACTGTAATTTCAAAATTGGAGCAATGAATGAACGAATACATTCGTGATCAGGCAGCCATGTCCTGAATCTTATTCTTCGTTCCAATATATGGAATCTTTGCTCAGTGACATAGGTCCTAGTGCAACAATTATTTGCAACAATTATTTGCTATACCAGACGCTCCCCCCCTCTCCAGCAGCCCCAGAGAGGGGGGGAGCATCTGGTATAGCAAATAATTGTTGCACGCCTTACATCAGGGAGTAATCCTCGACTGGCACATCTCTCACGGCACTGTTGATGTCGAGTGTGGTGTCCACGCCTCCTGCGTTGCAAAACTCAGCTCTGTAGTTGCTCTCACAACTCCGCGTCACAGCCAGAAGTATTCAGCGTCAGAACTCTCAGACCTCTCTGCCCAAGCTGCGTGATGTCATCTCTCTCAATGGATGAAGTAAAGGAGTAAGGCCCGGACGTGACGACAAACGCTTTCCATCCGCGACCGGACGAGGGGGCACCCTCGAGGTGGGATACTGAAGGGATTGGAGTTTCTACTTCCCGAGTACCGAACCAACTGCCTCAAGTAAATTCTTATGTGAATTTGATCGTATATCACATTGTGAGTACATGTCCTATACTTTTTTAATTATAAAGTTTGGTGTTTTCTGGTCAACACTATGGTTTCCCTCTATTCCTACATGATTGCGTGTATCTGACTAGGAGTTGAAACCTTCATGAACATACCATCCAGCCTGATATCAGTATTTACTGCTGTGTGCTGCGGCCATATCCACCTGTCACTGCAAGCTGGAGTCTCCAAGAACCACCTCTAAACCACTTGCTGTTTTTTATCTTATTTGTTGTAAGTAGGTCATCTATAAGAGCCAAGTTATCATACTGCAGATCACTCTTTTAGTTAACCCACTGCACCATGATGTTTTATGTCTTTTTTTCTGGGTGTTCCTGATTACATCGCTCCCTTCCTGCCCTGGATCCTAATCTTCACCAGAATACATCAAACCCAGCAAACTTCTGGAAGGTTATCAACAATATATTCCAGCCTTGTAGCCATCAGCAACCAAGTAATATCACTAAGGAGGATATTACTCTGACAAATCCCACTGACATGGCAAATGCATTCAATGATTACTTTGTGGGATGTGCTACTAACTTATTAGTGAAACGCTACCCAAACCACAAACATGAAACTCATTCTGAGAATACCCCTATTGCCCCACCCTCTCCCAACACTGCCAACAATTTTCAATTTGTCCCAGTATCCGAATAGGAGATTACACAAGTGCTCCTGAAACTAAACCTAAGCAGCCAATGTGGACCTGACTTACTGCAATCTAGGTTCCTAAGACTTGGTGCCCAAGCCATTGCCAAACCAATTGCTTCCATAGTCAACTCTATTCTGTCTGCAGGCCATATCCCTAAGACCTGGAAAACTGCCAGAGTTATCCCTATCTTCAAAAGTGGGGACAAAAACAGTGTCTCAAACTACAGGCCAATCTTTCTTCTCCCAATACTACCCAACGTCATGGAAAAAATGTGTTCACTCCCAATTAAGCGATTACTATACCAAGACAAATTTCCCTAGCCAATTCCAATCAGGCTTTCACCCAAACACTCCATGGTAACTACCCTGCTAAACGTTTACAATGAAATCCAGTGTGGAATGGAACTGGGACAACTCACTGGTGCAATATTCCTAGATTTTGCAAAGGATTTTGATACTGTTGATCATATTATCTTGCTTAACAAACTCCAGTGCTCTTGAATAGGGAAGCATGATTTAAACTTGTTTCATTCCTACCTATCAGGTTTATCCCAACATGTGTCTATCTCAGGCTCTAACTCCAACCCCTTGATATCACCTGTGGTGTTCTGCAAGGCTCTTTTCTGGGGGCCCTACTCTTCTCAGTGTTCATCAATGATCTTCCCACAGCTTGTAAGGGAGCTTCAATACACATGTATGTAGATAACACAATCTTATATGCACACAGCCCTAGCCTCTCCGACCTTGTACACATACTTCAATATGACTTATTGAGACTTGAAAATTGCATTTCCCAAAAACAAACTGTTTTTAAACACTGACAATACTGTAACAATGGTATTTGGGACTAAGGCTAAATTTTTAAAGCTTCCAATGACTGAACTCCAGATCAGAACCAATGCTAATACCACCCTAACTCCTGTTACTAGTTTTAAAAACTTGGGCATCTGGTTTGACCCATTTAACATTTGGGATGCACATTGATACCCTGACATCCAAAACCTATGCCAAACTAGGTGTACTTTACAGGAACAAATTTTCCCTAATTCTTCTGATCGGAAAGTGTATCGCCCAGCAGATGCTAATGCCAATTATCGACTATAGGGACATACTGTAGTGTACGGCTCGGCACCCCTAACCTTTCTTAGCAAACTTGATACCCTCTAAAATTCAATATGCTATTTTGTTCTCAAATGCAACTAAACCACACATCACTGTGAAATGCTCAAAGAACTAGATTGGTCATCACATGAGTCTAGGCGCAAAGTTCATCATTCCTGTCTTGCCTTTAAATACTTTCTGGGCAAGCTGCCCGTCTATTTGAAAAAGCTCCTCACCCCTACCACATGCAGCACATATCATCTGAGATCTGACTCCCAAAAACTGTTCATGGTCCCAAGGTTCAGCAAAGTATCCGGCCGCTCCTCCTTCTCTTAGCTTGCACCCCAAAACTGGAACAATCTACCGGAGACTCTCACAGCCACCACCAGAATAAGTTCTTTCAAAACTAAAGCTGTCTCAAATTTTAATCTGGTCTGTAACTGTTACATACGCCTATAATATATATTATCTGTAAATGTGCATGCAATGTCTTGTACTGTATATAATGTATACTCTGTTCACTTATGTAACTGTATTTGTAACCATGTATTATTTGTCATCTTAACTCTATGCCCAGTACATACTTGAAAACGAGCGGTAACTCTCCATGTATTAATTAAGTAATAATCCCCGAAGAACAGGGCATTACTGGCCAATAATGCCCTGGCTGGAAGAGTTGAAGGCCCGAGGCGAAGCCGAGGGACTTTAACGCAGCCAGGGCATTATTGGCCAGTAATGCCCTGTTCTGAGGGGATTATTACTTAAATAACAGATCATGGGAATAAGTGCTTCACTTAGTCTGAGGCACCCAGGTGGAGAAACAGTGGTCTAACGCTTTGCAAGTGTCAATTACAACTGGTACAACCACTGCTTAGAAAAGACATTATGGAACTAGAGAGAGTGCAGAGAAGATGGACAATATGACTTATGAGGATAGGCAAGCTGATTGAGATTTATTTACATTAGAAAAGAGGCGTCTAAGAGGGGATATGATAACAATATACAAATATATTCGGGACAGTACCAGGAGCTTTCAAAAGCACTATTCATCCCAAGGGCAATACAAAGGGTCATTCCTTAAGGTCGGAGGAAAGGAGATTTCACCAGTAACAAAGGAAAGGGTTCTTTACAGTAAAGGCAGTTACAATTGTGGAATTCATTACCCATGGAGACTGTGATGGCAGATACAATAGATTTGTTAAAAAAAAAGGTTGGATCTTTTTAGAAAGGAAAGGTATAAAGGGATATACCAAATAAGTAAACATTGGAAGGATGTTGATCCAAGGAGTCATCCGATTGCCAATTATTGGAGTCAGAAAGGAATTTATTTTTGCCCTTATGAGATATCATTGGATGATATTTCACTGGGGTTTTTTGTTTGCCTTCCTCTGTATCAATATACTGTAAGTACGGATATAGGATAAAGTATCTGTCGTCTAAATTTAGCATAGGTTGAACTTGATGGACGTACGTCTTTTTTCAACCTCATCTACCATGTAGCTATGTAACATTCCTAGTCTTTCAACAATCTACCATGCAAAATAATTAAATACAGAATACACACAAGCCCAACACATTAATATTAAGCTCATATTAAAGGCTTATTTAGATACTTATTGAGAACCCATTACAAGTTTCTGGTTTTAGATTTCTTACCAGTAAATACAGGTGAAATCCCCAAATATGTTTTTCATTCTCATTTTATATAACATTAATGTCCTGTAATACTATACACCTTACATTTTACATTTTGAGTGGAAGCCATTGCCTACATGTTGCTTTAAATTGTGAATTCACCAACATTTCTTTTTTTTTTTTAAATATATATATATTTTTTTAAAATATTAAACATACTACAGGCATACCCCGCATTAACGTACGCAATGGGACCGGAGCATGTATGTAAAGTGAAAATGTACTTAAAGTGAAGCACTACCCTTTTCCCCACTTTTGATGCACGTACTGTACGGCAATCGTCATATACGTGCATAACTGATGTAAATAACACACTTGTAACATGCTCTATAGTCTCCCCGCTTGTGCACAGCTTCGGTACAGGTAGGGAGCCGGTATTGCTATTCAGGACGTGCTGACAGGCGCATGCGTGAGCTGCTGTTTGCCTATTGAGCGAAATGTACTTACTCGCGAGTGTACTTAAAGTAAGTGTCCTTAAAGCGGGGTGTGCCTGTAATACAAAACACTATTCTGCCAAAATACTGTAACTTCATCATTCATTTTCAAGTAGGGTTCCCTCTGGGCTATGGCTCCTGCCAAAGGGGCTTGCAACGTATTGGAAAGCAATGTGCTGTAGGCATGTTTTGCAGCAAAGGGGTTGAAAGAATACATTTAACCATACTGTAGCTTTAAAATCATTGGGATGAAAGATTTAAAAGCAAACCGCGGCTTGTGTTGTCTATAGATCTACAGGGTTTTTTTTTTT
>WSYH01016629.1:0-12842 GCA_036426205.1 Ascaphus truei
AAGGGAGAACGCATTTGTTCCTATTAAAGCCAAATTGAGGACCTATCCACTTCCCGAATTTCTTTCTGGGCTAACCACGGTGCCCATACTTTTTCAAAATTTTCGCCAGTGTCGTTGACTAAGCTTGTTAGCATTTCCATCTGGCATACGGTCCAAATTCTATGTCTAATGTTTGGAATTGAAGGGATTATATTTTGTTTCCAGCGTGCTGCAGTCTCCCCCCTCATCGCCATAGCAAAGTGAGCTATCAGTTTGTTTTCTCCTTTGGTGAACCCGATTGCTGGCCTGTTCAGGAGGAACAGCCATGGGTCTAATGGGACGGGTTTACCTGTAATTATGTTCAACCAGTCTTTAATTGAGTCCCAGACTGGGACGATTTTGGGGCAGGACCACAGCATGTGCAACAAATCTGCCTGCTGTCCACATTGTCTTGGACACAATGGGGAGTAACTGGGCAGGAATTTAGCTAATTTTGTGGGAGTGTGATACCAGCGCATCATTACTTTATATGCGTTCTCCCTTAAGGTCGTGCACATGGAACTTTTGGAGGTCGCCGTCACTATCTTTGTCCAGTCCTCTACCTCCAACTCCTCTCCTAGGTCTGTTTCCCATTGGGTCATATATCTGGTTTTGTCCTTTACTGTCGTGCTAGAACCGGTCACTTCTTTATACATCTGCGATGTAAGTCTCACCGTGGATGTCCCTGATCGACAGAGCTTTTCGAAATTTGTCATAGGGGATTTTGGCTGAACTTTTTGATAGAACGCCCTGATCTGGAGGTACCTAAAGATCTCGGCATTGGGGATATGGTAGTCTGATTTGACTATTTCGAAGATTTTTATTCCTTGTCTTCCCTCCAGATCGATCAATCGCTTTATGTTATTTTGTATCCAGATAGAGAAATCTGTGCTGGACTGGCCCGGAGCAAAGAGGGGGTTATTCCAAATTGGTGTCATGCCCGATGCCCTGCTGGTCAGGCTATATTTGAGCCTTGTGCTTTCCCAGATTAACAGCGAGTTGGTCATTGAGGATAGCGGCAGTTTGGTGCTATTGCGCACCTTCTTAGGGTACCAAATCAGGTGCTCTAGTTCCAATGGTGAGCATGCCTCTCGCTCTAACGCGACCCATCTTTTAGAGTCGGGGTTAGTGTGCCATTGCACAATTTGACATAATTGGGCCGCACGGTAGTATGATAACAAACAAGGTACCGCTAGCCCTCCCGCCCCCGTTTGTGTGCGCATTATCTGTTTGCTCACTCTCGCCTTTTTGCCTCCCCAGATAAACTTATCTATCTCAGTTTGGAGGGAGAGAGTTTCCTTCAAATTTAACGGCACTGGGAGCGTTTGAAAGAGATACAAGAGGCGAGGGAGCAAATTCATTTTTACGCAGTGGATTTTGCCAATCCATGAGATCTTGTTTTTAGCCCACTTATGGAGATCCTCTCTCAGGGTCCGCATCAGTTGCGGGTAATTGGCGTGGCCTATGGTATTATATGTCCGTGTGATATTGACTCCCAGGTATTTGATTTGTTGCTTCTGCCAGCGGAAATTGAAGTTAAGGGCAATTAATTTTTCTACGTGTTTGGGGAGATTTATATTAATGGCCTCCGATTTGCTCTGATTTATTTTGAACCCGGAGACCCTATTGAACCGTCCCAATACCTCAAACAGGTTCGGCAGAGAGGTGAGGGGCCTGGATACTGTCAGGAACACGTCATCCGCATAGAGTGCCACTTTATGCGTCTGGTTTCCGATGGCAATACCTGAAATGTCTTTGCTATCCTGGATCTGGGCCGCCAGCGGCTCCATACACAGTGCAAAGAGGAGGGGAGAGAGCGGGCATCCCTGTCGCGTACCGCTCTTAATTTGAAAGGGGTCTGAAGCGAATCCCTGGTGGGTCACCCTTGCCGACGGGGTCGAGTATAGTGCGAATATAGCTTTTATTAATTTGTTGCCCATTCCGAACGCTCCAAGCGTGGCCTCCAGGTATGGCCAGTCTATCCTATCAAACGCTTTTTCCGCATCCAGACTGAGCGCCATAACTGGTATGTCATTGCGATTGGCTATTTCTATCAGATCAATAATTCGTCGGGTATTATCCGATGCTTGTCGACCCTGGATAAACCCGACTTGATCTGGGTGCACCAGTCTGGGTAGGATTAGACTCACTCTATTGGCCAGTAATTTGGAATAGATTTTGATGTCCGAATTAATGAGGGATATAGGTCTGTAACTCTTACAGTCCTGCGGGTCTTTCCCTGTTTTGTGTATTACTGAAATAGATGCTTGGAGCATTTGGCTAGGGAATGGGGATCCGTTCAACACTTGGTTAAACATACGTAGTAAATAAGGGGCCAATTGTTTCCTAAACTTTTTGTAGTAAAGATTTGAGTACCCGTCGGGGCCCGGGGCTTTAGAGGGTTTCAGGTTTTTCATAACCTCCGATAATTCCTCCATTGTAAAATCTCTGCCCATCACCTCTCTGTCCACCCCGCTCAAACAGGGTATATTTGAACTTGCTAGAAAGTTCTCCAGGGCCACCTTGTTCGCTGGTGATCTGGCTACTTTATCCCCGTCATATAATTTTGCGTAGAAATCTTTAAATTCCCGTACAATTTGCTTGGGGTTGGCAGTAATTTCCCCTGATTCGCGTCGTAACGCTTGGATGCTATAATTGTGCGTTTTGGAGTTAATCATTTTGGCTAATAAGGTATCTGGTTTGTTTGCTTTTTCGAAAAATCTTCTCTTTGACCAACTTAACGCTTTCTCAGCCTGGGAGGTGAGCAGAAGATTCAGCTTAGTCTGGGTGTCTTTAATTTGTTGCAGGGTCTCTGCATCGGGTGACCGCCTATGTTGTTCCCAGTGCTGTTTTAGTTCTGCTTGCACCTTAATAATTATTGCGTTGCGCTCCTTTTTCTTGCGGGCTCCCATACTAATCAAAACCCCCCTCAGTGTTGCTTTGTGAGCCTCCCAGAGGGTTATGTGTGAGTCAACGCTGTCTTTATTTTCACTGAAAAAGTATGTAATCTCCTCTTTGATCTTTCTCTCAAGGTCTGGGATTTTTAGGAGGGAGTCATTTAGTTTCCAGTTTGCTCTTGGTCTTTCCAGCCCTATCTGCGCGCACCTTAGCTCGATCGGTGCATGGTCCGACCATGAAATATCATGGATCCCCGTATGGGTGACCGTGGAGACCAGTCTGCAAGAGATAAAGAAGTAATCGATTCTACTGAATGAGTCGTGTGGGTGTGAGTAGAAGGTATAAAGTTTTTCTAGTGGGTGGATTTCTCTCCATGCGTCTATTAGTTGAAGGTCTTTCAGACCTTGTTCTAGTGCAGAAGGTCGGGGGATGGTTCTGCGTCTATGGGGTCCTGAGCGATCCAGGGTTGTGTTCATAGCCACGTTGAAGTCCCCACCTAGGATTAGGGCTCCTTCGCTAAACTTTTTTATAATGCCGAATGTCTTCGTAAAGAATTCTGCTTCATGGGTGTTAGGGGCATACAGCGTGGCTATTGTTATGGGGAGCATATTAATGGACCCTATGAGCATCAGGAACCTCCCCTCTTGATCTTTCTTGACCTTGTCCACTACTAGGCCTACTCTATTATGGACTAGGATTGCTACTCCCCTTTTTTTTTCTGGAGCGGAGGATAGGAATACTTGCTTATATTGTTTATCAAAGTATTTGGGAGCACTAGTGGTACTGAAATGTGTTTCCTGGAGTAGGATGAAGTCCGCTCCCTTTTTTTTGTAGTCAGTGAGTGCTATCCTTCGTTTGCATGGGGAGTTTAGACCCTTAGTGTTGTGGGATATAAAGGTTAAAGGCATGTTGGTGTGGGGAACTGACCTTGTTTTCTTAGTGTTGCTCTTGGATGTATCGGGTCGCTACGGTGCCGCTTCTGTTCCTCTGCAGTACTCAGCTCTGTGCAGGGCTTCAGCGGGGGGCCACTCGTATAGGAGATAATGTGGGGGAGGGTGGACACAGTAGGTACGTGGGACACATAAGGGAAAAGAAAAAACACGTAAACAACACACATCAACTGGGGAGATTGATCAGCGGCATAGGACCGCCGTCTCTCCCTTGCCTGTGGGACTGCGGAACTCCGGAACACGCCCTCTAACTCTTTCCTCCTCCAAAGGGCCGTGTTACTCCGCCTCGTCCCCAGGACTTCCTCGGGTTCTAGGGCAGCTGCCCCAGCCCCAGGGTAGACACGCATGACGACTGTAGGACCGCCGTCTCAGCCGATGAACTAGCAACTTTGTTAGTCCAAACCTGACTTTTAAACAACCTGCATACTTAAGAAATTGCATGTAACCTAAAACTCTGACCTTCTATCAGTAACTTTCATCAACTTGTCCCCCTGTCCTCTGTAGCTCTTTTCTGATTTGCCTCTTGTACTGCCTATCAGGCCCAAACTTTCTGCCACCTCCCGTAGTTATTTACCCGGCTTCTTTAACTCGTGATTTAGCCTGAGTTCAGCTTAGCTGCCCCCAGCTTAACTTAATTTCCCCCCCTGAGGTGTCTATGCGTCAGGGCACCCTCCGATGACTTTCTGTCAGTTTTTGCTTTATTACTGTATGTGGCCCTGCTTCAGCGAGTGTTCCTACTTTTATCCCTCTCTCCCCTTACTTATAAGGCTTCCGTTACTCTTGTAAAGGTGTCTGTGGGAGGAGCAGGGGTGTCAGCGTGAATAGGGGTGTTTGTCGTGCGCCTAAGATGTGTCCTCAAGGGACTCGCCCGCAGGAGTATCCGTGGGAGTGGTGCCAGCGGGGGGCGTAGGGGTGTCAGCGCGCTGAGTCAGGGTGTCAAAGGGACGTCCGCGAGAGGGGCAGGAGTGTCAGTGAGAGAAGCGCTGGTGGGAAAGCGCGAGGAGCAGGGGCGGCCGCGGAAGCGGGGGTGTCTGTGTATGGCCTGCCGGCGGGGTGGACTCTGCTGCACTCTGTGCTACCCGTTTGTCCCACCTCCTAGGGCCCCGCTTCCCACTATCTACTTGCGCTCTATTAGCGTGTCCTCCTGCGCCGTTCTCCCTCCCTCCCTGTTGCTTAGTCTCCTCCGGAGTCGCCTTCCGGATCCCGCCTCTTCCGGCCCGTCCCGACCTCTGCCATCTTGGATGTGGCCTCTCTTCTGCGCCCCTCTCGCGTGAAGTGCAGTCTCCTCCCCGCTGACGTCATCTGCAGCCGTTCCTCCTCAGTTGGGCACCAGAGCTGATCCAAGATGGCTGCCAGTCTCCCTCCGCTGCCGTCAGGGGATCAGGTAAGTGGTGCATCAAGTCCAAAGGGCCTTGGCTCTTCTGGGCTCCGGGGGGGGATGCCGTGGGGGGGGGGGGGGGGTGTGGCTGTGGGGGGGGGTCTGGGGGGGGCTACTAGGGATATTTTTGGGGGCGGGGAGCGGGAGGGGGGGGGGGGGGTTAACATAAACTGTGAGGGAACTCAGTCTCAGTAGTAGACCGATTACCGTGGACTGCGAGCATGATTTTTCTTGTTGGGTCTTCCCGCCTCCCGCCATGTTGGATCCGGCGCTGTTCTGTTTCCCGCCACTTCCTCTGTGATTTTGTCCTGCAGGCCCAGTTTAGTGAGGAAGGCGCCGCCATCTTCAGCTTTTTTTATTGTTGTAGATGCCCCGTTTCTGGATACTAGGAGCCCAAAGGGGAAAATCCAGCGGTACTTAACCCCTTCATCTCTGAGGATCTTGGTAATTGGGGTAAGTTGTTTCCTTTTTAATAACGTGGTGGGGGAGATGTCCTGAAAAACTTGAATTTTTTGTGATTCAAAGGAAGGATTATTGCGGGTCAGCTGGGTAAACAGTTCTTTTATTTTAAAATAATGGAAGCGGGCGATGATATCTCGCGGGGGGTCTCCCTGCTGCGGCCTGGATCTCAGGGCTCTGTGACATCGGTCCAGATGCAGGTCCTGGGCCGTCTTATCCGGCATCAATTGAGTTAGCCACCGGCCCACAAAGTCCTCCGGGTCAAGTTCCTCTTCTGAGACCCCCCTAATCCTCACATTATTCCGACGCTCTCGGTTTTCCGCATCTTCCTGCTTGTCTAAGAGGTCTTGGATAGTGTCCTTCACTTGGGCTAGCTGTTTATCAGTTCTGTGGAGGGACTTTACCGTGGTGTCCAGCTTCCTCTCTAGGGAGTCCGTTCTGGCACCAATGCTGGTTATGTCCGCTCTAAGGGACGCCACTTCAGCCTGCAGGCATCTTTTGATGTCTGTGCAGAACTCCTGCATATCACGCCTCCGCATGATTCTATTCCCGCTATCCTCATCTCCCTCTGCCTCTGAGTCGGACCCGCTTGGCGGGGGGCCCTCATGGCTGCGGGCGCGTGGTTGATCTCCCTTTCCGTAGTAATCAGTCATTACTGTGGAGGGGCGTTTGGATCTTGTCCCCTTTGACATCCTGACTGTGTCCGGGGGCTTTATGAGCAGTTTTCGGCGAAATCCGCCAGGTTTGGATGTGATTATTGACTGATACTTGTCGGCTGGAAACGGAGCTGAATGTTCAAGCAGCCATTCAGTCCGTTGTCCGGGTAATGTTTTTTTATTGGCCTTCTGACTGGATACACACACTGCACCCTGAAGCTTTGGCTCCACGCCCTGGCACTGTTGATCTCCAGTCTGGTAGAACGTACGGATCCGGGAAACGAAAGAACCAACACACAGTGTTTCAATCCTTCCGCCTCAGTTTATTAAGCATAGAGTAAAGATTTTTATACAGAAAAGAAAAAGGTTTGGTTAGAGGCGTAACATAGGTGTAACCTGGGTGTGGCTTGGGCGTGTCTTGAGTAAGAGGCGTGATTTAGGGGCAGGACATATTAGTGGCATGATTTTGGGACGTAATTCTCCCAATACAGGCACTGTCTGAATACATAGCTTATTCATTGTCTGTTATCAAAAAACCTTGAATTTCTCTAGCAACTAAGTTATACGATTTTACCTCTCTCAGAGAACCAGTCTTATTGTTTACTGACTAAAACAGCAGGAAACTGACAACACAAAAATTATCTTAGCATAATCCTGAGTGAAGAAGAAATGTAATTTTGGCAGCAGCTGAATACATGAGAAATTACATTTCAGCAAAAGGCTGACTACAGCATCTTAACTGGTTATTACTAACAAAATGGATGGTTTAACACAAGTGCAGATTCTGACCTAACCTACTGGTCCTAACAATGACCAAAGAAAGATGCAAAGATTATTACTCAACACCACACACACAATAAAAATTAAAAAGAGGGGGGATCCCACGGATACTACCCCTAGGTACCAGCTTCAAAGTGAAGCACACAAACATAAAAACAATTGGTAGAACCACCCCTACTAGAAAGGACACTCTATTGAAGTGAAAGACTAGCATGGGCTCGAAAACCGCAAAGGGGGGAGTAGGTACTAACCACAAACAGCGGGTGCCGAGGGGGAAAGCGGATAGGTTCGGACAATGCGACCACGCTGGCAGAAAGAACACACTGCTGCTGCTTCTTGGTTCTCCTCCTCCAGCCAATCAGTGAATGCGCAGTACCCCCCTATGTGACCTCTATGCGTTTCGCAACCACGTGCTTCGTCAGGAGGTCCGAACGGGGTAGCCCATGCGCATTAAGTACAAAAATAGCAGCCGTCCAGACGCTCCACTGAATAACCGGAGACGTCATAGAATACATCTAAAACAAAACAGTGAAAGCGCCGCCCTTGATCGGCTTACAAAGTGCTTAAAACCAATTGCTAAAAATGTACATAAAGCAACAATGGCAATAAAAATAATAATAAATGGGACAATTCCAAAACAAAAGGGAAGGAAGAGGGGGAAGGGAAAGGGAAAGATGCATGTTGGATCACATGAAACAACATAAACATGAGAAAATATATACCAAATAAATACATGTAAATACATGCAAATGCAACAACATAACCAATCATAATAACAGACCTAAAGTGCAATAAATACGAAATTACAATCTAAAACTTAAAAATAATAGAATAAAATAAATGCATTTAATAATGATAATTATACACATAATATAAGAAAAGAAGGAAAAAGGGGGAAACCCCAACCAGAATGACATCATCTTAAAAAAGGAATTAATTCAATGAGTTCATTGAAACCCTTTAGGTATTTGGACTCTAAAGTGTATATCCAAAAAAATTATCTTTTCAACAAAAACAACTCTCTATCTCCTTGTCTTGCTGTTTTAGGAACACTTTCAATACCCATACATTTCAGAGAGCTGGAATCACAATTATGGACATCCTTAAAATGTTTAAGTAACGGTGTTAAGGGATTCCCCTTTTCTATGAATTTGTGAATATTCTTGATGTTTCTCAAATGCTCTCTTTGGGCCTCATGCAGTAAGCGTTGATAAGTATTTTTTCGGCATTTTATAGCCAAAATTGGGTTTGAGATTCAGTAAGCGCCGATAAGTGCTTGATTTCGGCAGGTTTCGTAGCCGATAATTTTGTTATGGCCAGTCGGCTGCCGATAAGCCTGTTTTCGGCATTGATCGCCACTTTTTTAAATCGGCTGGATTCAAGTACCAAAATCAGCTTATCGGGGCTGATCGGCACTAGGAAATTGAGATGTTATGGCCAATTTCTCCCGCCAACTAAAGTTGGCAATTTGGAGGGGAGAACGATCGCTAAGGCTGCCGGAACGGCACTTAGAAAAAAAAATCTTCTGTACATCAATGGAGTCAATGGAGCGGGGACGTATAACAGTATAGTACTGTTTACGTTTCATTGCTCACAATACAAAGGTGATTTGCATTACAGTGTGGGGGGCATTCCCTGCATTGTGTCACAGCTGACGTGTATTATTTGCATAACATTGTACTTTTAGATGTTTTCATCATTTGCGTGTCACATTACTCATCATGTGATGATGTGTCAAGGGAAAATCCTATACTTAACTCTTAAAGGAGAACCTCACATCATATCACACATTTTACTGAACTGAGCGACAATTATTTATATGATGTTACACATGTCACACATCTAACACATACACCGTATATTCTTGTTGCTTTACATTACACAATGCTTGTAATGTGTAACGCATCTTGAAACCTTCATGTACATCTTTCTTCTCATGTTTACATGTAGTTTTGGGTCCTCCCTTTTTCATGACGTCACTTATTGGACACTCAATCACATTGCATGTTTACATTGTAAACGTTGCATTACAAGCACTTCAACCTAACTTCTACACACATGTACAGTAATTAATCATTGTGACACCTTTCAAACTGATTCTATAGCAACTATCCTCATTACAGAAATGTATGCATATGCACACGACAATTCATTGTTGTCAACATGTGACAATAACATGGCTAATTACACATGTTGCAGCAAACATTTTACACGTCAATCTCAGGCTTTTTGTCTAATTACATGACTGACTGTTGCGTTCAGAAGTGTTACATGCATTGCACATTAAATTAAGTTTTTTAAAGCAATGTTTGTACAAAGCTTCACGTGACATCATTGTCAAATATCATGATTCCATGCAGAATACACAGAACAAATACTTCTAAGATCAAGTGCAGACAGCTTGGGACAGAAGTACTTTAATATGTTAATGTAACACCTTGCATTTTACTATGTCACCTGACATCATCACATACCTATTTAAAGGACGCCCATTACCTGCTCATTCACAGCTACTTATTTCAAAATGTTGCGATTGTTTAGGAGACGGAGGAAC
Source organism: Ascaphus truei (assembly GCA_036426205.1). Lineage (NCBI taxonomy): Eukaryota > Metazoa > Chordata > Amphibia > Anura > Ascaphidae > Ascaphus > Ascaphus truei. The sequence continues at coordinate 9,694 of WSYH01016629.1, forward strand.
ATTATTTTCCATGACATGCTTGCTGATCAAGAGAATGACATAGGGCAAGGGAGGGACAGAGGCAGGGACAGTGACAGGGACAGGCACGCGGATACGACAGGGACAGGGAGAGGGACAGGCCGAGGGAGAGGTAGAGGGACAGGAGATCAGAGGAGAAGACAGAGGAGACAAGTTGTGCCTCGTCCGCGTGTGTACAGGGAGAGAACCCTGTTAGATGGGATGAGTGAGGAGGAGATAGTAAGTCGCTATCGTTTGAGTTCAGCAGCAATCTTATCTCTTTATGAGGAGATAAGGGGAGATTTAAATTTTGTGACAGCCAGAGGTCGTGCAGTCCCTTGGCTTGTTAAAATGCTGTGCTCATTACATTATCTTGCTTCCGCGTCATTCCAGACAACTGTGGGCATAGTGGGCGGGGTCTCGCAATCTACATTCTCGCGGGCCTTTACCCAGTTTCTCTATGCACTCAATAGACGCGCTAGGAATTATATTCATTTTCCTACAGAGGCGACAGAGTGGCTGGAAGTCAGGACTGGCTTTTATAATATAGCAGGGATACCATGTGTGCTGGGTGCAATCGATTGCACACATGTTGCTTTGATTGCACCTAGTCAGAGTGAGCATGTTTACCGCAATCGTAAGCACTACCATTCACTCAATGTACAGGTGGTATGTGATGCCATGATTAGGATAATGCATGTGGTACCCAAATTCCCTGGTTCCAGTCACGATTCCTCTATCCTGAGGAACTCTTCAGTCTTCCATGCGTTCGAAGAGGGACATTTTGAACATGGTTGGCTGCTGGGTGAGTACAGATTTAGATGTTCTAACACAAAACACATTTTTCTTTAGGAATGTTGGCATTGTAGAATCTTATCACTAATGTAAGCTTATGTGTGCTCCATTCATTATAGGTGACTCAGGATACGGAATTAGGCCGTGGCTATTGACTCCGGTGCTAAACCCTCAAACTGAAGCAGAGGAGAGGTACAATGCAGCCCATATCTCTACAAGATCTGTTATAGAGAGGACATTTGGCCTACTCAAGACCAGATTTAGGTGTCTGGACAGAACTGGTGGGGCTCTTCTATACAAGCCTCAAAATGTGTCTGATATTATCCTTGCCTGTTGCATTTTGCACAATGTTGCACTCAGGCACAATGTACAATCAGACCTAGCTGAGCCTTTGGTAGACGAGCATCCAACCCATGTAGCTGCTGAAAATGAACAAACAGCCAGTGGTGGCCAGACACGCCAGAATCTCATCAATTCCTTTTTTTCTTGTAAGTAAAAACATTTATGGTCCTAGTACTACTTTTATAGATTAATTATGTTATATTAACAAGAATGTTTCTTTATATAACCTTCTGTTAGGACACAGATGAATATGGGTTGCACACCTTTATTTTCTGTGCTGTGTGCACAAAGGGATGTGGCAGCGGTATGTTATTGTTGCACAGGTTATATAATCCCTCTTAAATTGTACATTAGTTGTGTGTATGTGAATACAACTGGGGTAACAAAGCAGTAATATTTTAGCATTGTGTTGTTCCTTATGCAAACACAATACACATAGTATGGCCATAGTCATTCATTCTTGCAGTATGCTTACATACAATGTTATTGGTGCAGTGTAACATGTACATCCATATGATGTGTACACCAGGCTGCTTTACATTTTGAATGTGATTAAATATACATGGTGTTGCACATTTAAAACCAAATACACACTTTGCTGTGTTGCTTACGGTACTGAAGATGGCATGTCAATGTTTGCAATTTATATATTGTTCCTTTGCATTATAGGTATATCTCCAGTATGACTGTTCATGGTATGTATATTTGCTGACATCTGGCATAAGATGTGCCTACCTCAATATTCGTATAATTATTTGAAGTAAAAACCCAACATATTGGTTCAAAGAAAAATGTTACATATATGTACTTTATGTATCATGTACATGCATTTTGCTACTATTGAGGTTTCATGTGCATTGTATTAGAAAATGATTACTCCCATTTCATCACATTTAAAGTATGTTCCCTTATAAATTCCATTAATGTAATATAGAGGTGTTTGGAGAGAAGGGGATAACTGTACTTATTTGTTTACTTACGGGAGCTAATTCATCACGGATGCAATTGACTGATCATAACACTCCATGCATGAATGCCTGTAATCACAACAATGCGTGGTACATCTTATATTTAGCAATGTAGGTGATTATTAATGCTACAAATTATTTGTCAACATTAATTAAAATGTGTCACATGTGTATGTATAAGTCACACGTGTGTTGATGTGACCTACATGTAACAAGTGTCAAAGTGTAAACAAAACCACAATTGTGTCAAAAATTTTACTGTAATTTTGCTTTTCTAATTTCCCACAATGACAATGTTGGTAATATATTTGGAATGTCATTGACGTCACTTCATCATTATCATGATGATAATTATCAAGTATTCTCAAAATATAAACGTCAATCACGTGCACATTAGCATAGGCACACTTTTTAAGACAAATGTTTGTGTCTGTATCAATTTGTGTATGATTCATGTATAACACCGACAAATGATAGCAGAAGGTTTATTATGGTAGCTTATATCATCATATTGACTGTAGTATGTATGTGTTGAACGTTTAATAAACACAGTAAACTATAGTTAGTTTGGTACATGAAATATACACATAAACGTACTTCATTACATGATGTTGATGTAATATTCAGAACATCATGCATTGTAGGGGACCACAACATCTTGCCAATAACATTATTTGCTACAGTCCCAAACCATTTAATCAACATACCCATGTAACAAGAGATTTTTAACTATAAATGGCTAGTTGGTTGTAAGTGTCCTTTACATTGGGAGAAGGAGTTGCTCAGTGAGTAAAGACACACACTGGCACTGAGAGTTTGAAGCAGGGGAGTCTGGTTCAATTCCCGGTGTCGGCTCCTTGTGACCTTGGACAAGTCACTTTATCTCCCTGTGCCTCAGGCGGCAAAAAATAAATTGTAAGCTCCACGGGCCAGGGACCTGAGCCTGAAAAATGTGTCTGTAAAGCGCTGCGTACAAATAGCAGCGCTATACAAGAACATACTCATATTATTATTATTATTATTATTATTGTTACATAGTTTCGACAG
>WSYH01016630.1:0-12841 GCA_036426205.1 Ascaphus truei
CTCCTGGGCTGGAATTTGCAGTCCCTGTGTGTTGTGTAAAGCAAGTTTAAAATATTTCTGTATAAATACAAAGTTCAAAAAACCCCAACAATACTCTCCTTTATTTAAGTACACAGCAAGTCAAGACTGTACAATCAGTTTCAGCACAACATATGGTCTTACCTGTGATTAAAAAAAACTTTATTCATAAAATACGTTACAACGCAAACTCAACACTCCTTTTTTAAGAACATATACAGTACAGTGTGATGGTGTGCAAAACAGTCAGCCTGCACCACTACAGTCCTCGAGGCAGCAACAGGCCCGGTTTTCTGACCAACCTTAAAAACCGTGCCTGTTTGGTGGCCCTCAGGGACTGGAATTGTTGCAGGTCCTGTGTGTGTGTCAGCAAGTTAAACATAAGTTAAATACAGTACAGCAGTCAAACATCTCCTTTATTTAAGTTCACGGTCAAAACAATGTACAGCACAGTTCAGCACCAGTACAGTATGGTCTTACAATTCCCGTGATTAAACCAGAAAGTCCACCACATTGTCCGTCTATGGCCGATTCCTTGCATGGCGCAAAATGCCATTAATGCAGTCTCGCGCCTTTCATTACAGGATCTGTAATTGGATAAAATGCCCATTCATTCATCCCGAATGGACTCTTCTTAAATTGGCAGAAGCGCCTTTTACGTGATTTCCTTCGTATTCACTCTGAGGCCCAGTCGCAGTACACGAGTAGGAACATGGTGCTTAAAAAGTACCAGGCATACTTGTGGGGTGCACCAGCACGCATATAAAATAAAATAAATATTGTTTACATTCCTTCTAATCATAATCATTGAACAACACCGCCCCCCCCACCCCCACACTACACAATGATAAGAATGAATGACAAAAACACATGAATCAGTTATGACTTTTTTAACTCTCAATTCTCACAATGCTGTTGTCAAATCAGATTTACATTTCAATTCGAAAGGGATTTTCCAAAGCTTTCACCGTAACAAGCCTCAAAGGGTTTAGGGTTGGGGGGAGGTTGGGTGAGTCATGTGCAGTAATCACTAGCTCCCATCTCAAAAAGGATGAACACACGCGGCGCAGTGAGGCTTTTGTAGCTTGGCTATTGGACGTATTAAAGACAACAATGGCAAGATTCAAAAATTAACGACTCTGTGGAGAGGGGGGGGGGGGGTTGGGTGACTCATGTTCAGTAAGCAGCAAGCTCCCATCTCAAAGAAGATTCGAGTACACCAGTGCAGTGAGGCGATTGACGCTCGGCTAGAGACGGATTAAAAACACATGACTACTTCATGAAATTAATGACTCTGTGGAGGTGTCTGTCGAAAGAGTTTGTGTGTGCGTGGGGGGGATGAGGATTAGTTGTGCAGCATTCAAAGAAATTACATACTGTAGATAGTACAGTAATTTCAAAGGCAGTTCATCATAATAATTTGATCAATAACCCTCCAATCAAACCCCCCAAATACAGTACATAAAGCACAGAAATCAACCATGTGCAGGCAAACGCACAGATTGAATCCTCATATATGTCAGGGAGTGGCTCATTAGTAACAGACAGAGTGGCACTGAGAGTTTGAAGCAGGGGAGCCTGGTTCAATTCCCGGTGTCAGCTCCTTGTTGACCTTGGCAATTCACTTTATCTCCCCTGTACCTCATGCACCAAAACATAGATGTGACTCCACGGGCAGGGACCTGTGCCAGCCAAATGTCTCCTGTAAAGCGCTATGTTAACTAGCGAGCGCTATACAAAACTGCTATTATTATATTATTATAATATCAAGGTGAGGCTCTGTGCAAATCAATTCGAGAAGGATTTTTCCAAACGTTGCTTAAACAAGCCTCAAAGCTCCCGTCTCAAAGAGATTACACGCAGCGCAGTGAGTTTTGTATCTCGTCTATGGACGGATTGAAGACCCATGGCAAGATTCTGGAAATTAACGACTGTGGAAAGTGGAGGGGTTGGGTGACGCATGCGGCATTAAGCAGCTAAGTAGCTCCCATCTCAAAAAGGATACACGCGGCGCATTGAGGCTTTCTAGCTCGGCTATGGACGGATTAGAACACATGCAAGCTCAGAAATTAACGACTCTGTGGAATTTCAAATCCTTGAGCAAACGTCGTGGCGGGGGAGGGGGCTACAGGTGTACAGCTGCATAGTTCAAAGCTAAAGACAATACTTTAATTTCAAAGGCAGTTCTCATCATAATACACCCCAAATACACGTATGTAAAAAAGTCACTGGTCGCAGACAAAGCTAGAGCACAGATGAATATCGTAATACAGTAAATGGTTTTTGCAGGCTTGTGAGAAAATCAAAATAAAAATTACAATAAAAAAAAAAATTACATTTTTTTGGTCACTCACTTAGGCAAGCAAGCAGTGGTGGGCGAAGTTACAGGCGCATGCGCAGTAAATTCCTGCTTTCAAGCAGAATGTGATTGAAACCAGACACACATTCAAAGGATGGTTTGGGAGAAATGTACTGCATTGTATAGAAGAGAAGCAAAGTTGAAATAACCTGCAGTGCAGTTAATTATCCTGACGATGGGGGAGAGCGCTGTATATGCCGAAATGTGACACTGTTCAGTACAGTACACACGCCTATGCTCTTCAACCATTTTCAATTAGACATACTGTACTGCCGAACAGCACTGCAAATCAATGTATACTTAATATGCAAATTACAATTACTGCTCGCGCACACAACAGACTGTGTACTGATGTGGTTGAAGTGCAAAGGTATTAGACTTGCCAGACAACAGCTCGCAAACGCCCCCCTGAGTTTTTTACACGGCATTGCAGTATTGCAGACAGACGCGAATAATGCTAATATCACGAGCGCGAAAAACGCAGTTCACTCCGGGCTTAAAACGACAAAAAAACGCACATAACGGGGTATAATCAGCGCCGTGGATCTAGCGAACTTATACTCAGTGTCAGCTGCACTGTAACTATTCAGAAGCTTCAATGAGTTGGGTGTCTCCAGAGCTGACCCAAATTAAATATTCAACTCCGGACCCCTGCTTCCCATCCTATGTATAAAAATTATTTGAGGCAGCTTCATTACCTTGTGGCTAACCGCTAGGGAATGAAGGGGTTAAATAAATACAAGTGCCCAGTTTGTTTGGGGTAGAGGGGGTCGATGAAGGTTGGAGTTGCCCCAGGGTGGATGTTTAAGCTTACCAGAGAAGGTTGCGGGATGAGTTAACCCCTTCATTACCTTAGGTTCAGGTCCAGAGACCACCTGCTTCAATATTGTGGTTGTAAAATAAAATAAAACCAGTGCAATTGCCTGTAAAGCTGTGCAGGGAGATGCAGCTCTTTCAGACTGCAGGCAGGTCCCGAAGCAGTAACTTAGACAAAGACAGAGCTAAAGACACTGCTACAGTAAGTCGATCGGTATGGCATTTTCCTACCAATGGTATCTGACTTGCAATAACTGTTTCTGAATACCGTGATAAACACCAATGTCAGACCATCGTGGTGAACATGCCAAACCATCTGATATGGTTGATTCTTTATCGAAGCTACATTACCTGAACAGACCCCCCTACATGTCCATTGCTGAAAAGCGTATCTACAATCGGATACAAGTCAAGACCTGGTATATCTTAGCAGCTTCCCTAATTCTACATGGAAGGGTGATAGGCAATAGCCTACAAGAGGAAATTGATCCTTCCTACCTGATCCATTTTTTTTTTTCATCTTTACCCAATGAAATCTTCTCAAACAGAAGGAATTCATCTACGCTTTAATGATTATTATTACAATTTATTTGATGGTGTCCGGACAAAGAATCAACCCACGTTTACCCTCGGCCAATCTCAAAATATAACGAGGTCTATACCCAGATCGATGTCTTCTCACTTCCAAAGCTGTGATGATATTAGTGGTTTACTTTGATCTCTTCATTAGCTAAAAATAGGAGATCTTTTCCCTAGAACAGTGGAGAATTACACTACCCTAACAACATGTCTCAGCCTGAAAGGGCACTTCTTTCCGCTAAAAATCTCTGACTCAGTTGTGTTTTTTTTTTTTTCTATGTTATTTTTCTATGATGTTATAATGGATATTCGTTCCAATATTTTTCTCATTGCCTGACTGCTCACATGCTACTAATAGACTGGTGTTATGGGGTCCACTTCATCTCGTTTATCATCTCAGAAGAGCGGCTGTCAAGCAATAACTCACTCACCACTGCTCTTATATAGTAATATACAATTATGAAATGCTAAGGTACAATTTATAGGATCTGACATTAGCTCTCTCTTTTTTTTCAGGGTTTCAGGTAACCCATTATGTCGATAACTTAAAACCTGGAAAGCTGATAGCATTGAATCAGTCTTAAAATCTTACCAGTCTAGCTATATAATTTTCTGCCCTAAAGCTTTCTGATTATGTGACTTGTCCTGACATTACAATTGTAGATCTTCCTCCCTTGTCCTCTATTACATTTCAGTCTTCACACAATTGCTTCCTTTCATTGCAGCCAGAGTTCTAGTTTTTTACCAGCTTGTTTTAATGCATGAATAACATTTTTTTTATAAAAAAGGGTTTTACAATCTATTTTTTTGTATATCCCCCAGACACGAATATTATGTATGTAACCAGTTAAGCTGCAATGTTGTCAAAAATTTTAAAATGTGATATTGTAGATCATGCAGAAAAAAAAAGAGGGGTACCCTCGCTCAGCTTGATAGTTTATTGTGATATTGTATGTCATTGCATTTATTTGAAGCCTACAAATAAATAAATATAAATAACACCCCTCTGGCATTAGCTCAACTTGGTCCTACATGGACTGCCACTTTAAAGCATCAGTCTGCGCTGTTCACCATTTTTTGTTGTTGCATTTTTTTGTACTTTAATAGATATCTTTCTTGTCGTTTCCAAAGCTTTTTTTATTTTTTTAAATGTGATGTTTCATTCAGGAGATAAGCGTTTGAAATTTAAGGGTCCGGGAAGTTAAAACATTTGCCCGTTGCCGTCGACAAGGTTACCATGGTAACACAGAACGCTGGAGATTAAGTAAATCATGTTTTAACGCTAGAAAAGCATATATATATTTCAGAGCGGAACATGCTTAGGAGGCAGGATACTAACATTATATGAGTTAATCTCATATATAGGCTTCTGTTGGTTGCTGCTTTAATTCGACTGCTATCTCTGCCCGGGAGCTGTCCTTGGTGTTGATCTATTACTGAAAACTGAAGGTTCTCTATAAAGACTAATAACAAAGTGTGAGAGCGGAGGCGATGGTGTTTTGCTTGTATGTAAAAGCCCCAGTGTCATATATTTCCTTAATAAACCAGTTTCTAGTGCTATTAATCAGCAGGGCTTTGCTTATGCATAATTGATGACACACCGCTGTATTACTGCAAGTTCACAGGCAAGTCTCTGAGCTTAATCATGCTATTAACTTGGTTATGCACTGCAGAAATGTCACCTAATAAATGTAATTACTCACAATTTCCCTTAAATGATGCATTCAATCATCAACTCTGCTTAATCAGTCCTGGAATCAGTATCTATTTTAGATAAATCTCAACGTATTATTTTTGACCTCCTGTGCGTTTGAAAACAGATTATTTCCACTTCAAATGGGAGTCTCTTCCAGCAGCGACCCCATCCAAAATATCTCCCTTCTTTCAACCTAATTTAAACCCCCAGGTTTGTTAAATCCTCATGGACGAGCGGTGTAGCATGAGTGCCAGTGTCAGGCAACACTGGAAAGATTCACCAGGATATTGTAATCAATTGTAAGCATAAATCAAAGTGTAAATGAAAGTGAGCAATGTAAGTATCTGCCCTTGTATAAATTTCTACAACGTCGCCCACTCGACCAATTTGCTTCTATACATAAGACATTGCAGAGGGGTTTATTCATTTAACTGTCGCATTCAAATTCTCATTTACTTATAAGTGACTTTCTGTGTAATGGTGCGCTGAGCAGCACTGTCACAGTTTTTATTGATAACACCATAAATAACAAAATAGATTTAGACAGAGAGAGATTTGGTCACTATATGGGATATTAAAAAGTGACAATTTAAAACACGTACCACCTGTCTGAAGAAATATATCAATCACAATTTAAAGCGCAATCTACTGCTTGTTTTCTCTTCTTCTCACATGCACACTAAAGGAATAATCCAGAGACTGGACAGGTGCTACTGCATTTGGGGGAAAAAGGCCACAGCTTTTATTGATCACCACCGTTAACATAAACAATATTAGGTGTGGTGGGGGGTTACCGAGCTAGGCCTAACTAAACTCAAGCCCACTATACCATGGCTCCCTCCTAATTGCTACCTGCCCACCCAACGATGGCAACATAGTAACTAAACTGGATGACCAATCTCAGTGAGGGAACCCTTCAGGCTAGCCGACCCAGCCCAAACCCAGCGCCCTTCCCCAGTTAAGATCTTTAACCCTTAGGCTAAGATGGCCACAGAGTTAACGTAGCGCCAGGCCTGCAGAGCAAAACACCCCCACCCCAAGCCCCCAGATCACAGCTGTGATGGACATTTCACAACAGTACCATACCAAACCAACCCCCAACCTTGTTTCCCCGTGTTTTTTTTTTTTTTTTTTACACAGGCATACACAATATATTACAACAATTCACAAAACAAAAAGGGGAGGAGGGAATTGCCAAGGGGACCATGAGGAAAGAGGGGAGCATCCGTCCCACACCTTTTTTTTCGTCCCATGCTTCCTTTATTCCCTAGCGGCACGTAAGCTCTCCCCCCTTCCTATGCTAAGGAAAGCCCCTAGCCCTCCTGACACATCAATATATTTATATCCCCTTAGTGACCCAGGACTGGCCCCTTCTGGCCACAATCATATACCTCTTTTCCTAAGATTCATGTGCTTTTAAGGGCATCACTCAAGCTATGGGGACCCCCCATGGGGTTCCAGAGATGTCTTTTGAAATACCCTTCCAAAATGTATATTTTTGAAATAAACAAGGTCTAATGGGTCCAGCCTTATGCTGACTGCCAATAGAAAGATGTGACTGTAGGGGACCCCACAGTCACCTGTATTTTTTTCTTTGCAAGTATTGGCAAAAGGAAAAACTTAAATATCCAGCAATCTGGGGGTCTCGCCAATTTGGGGGGGGGAGAGGGAATTGCTGCTTTTCTTAAAGGCTTGGACCCTCTAATACCAGACAGATTGTGATATAGGCAAAAAAAACAGTCCCGTATATAGGGTGCATCTCGTGTAGAAAAGTGGCCAAAGGTGAGGAACAAAGGCAGGAATCTATATAATCTATAATACAAGCATCAGGAATGCCCATATACATGAGATAATTGGGTGTTTTTGTCTGACCCTGTGCAGGGGAAGGATGAGGGGCGGTGATGGGTGGACCCCGCTATGGAGGGAGTCATCCGTCCCAGCTACGCAACATCGGCCCTGGAGGTTCCGGCACACAAATCAATTATCCCCTGGCTCAGTGCTTATAATAAGATAAGTAAGTAAACCTCACAAAATTGAAATTTCTGATGGAGATTCCTGAATGTGCGCGCTTCCTGCCGATAAATGGTATTAGCCGAAAATCCAATGGAGGAAACTGCTGACAGCAATAATGGCAACGCTGACCTTGAAACGCGTTGGTCAGGACTAAATTATGTGCTGTGCATTGCCTTTCCTCCATTGGATTTTTCATCTACTACCAGAAAAAGCCATACACATTTAGTTAACTACAGTACTTTTCTCTCTCAGTGCCATGAGACCTAGCCAATCAGTAATCTATTGGGGGCAGGAATTAACTTTGTTTCTACAATTCTCTGCACAACACCGTCGTTAGCGTCAATCCAAACATAATATTTTATTTAAACTTGGTAGCGGTTTTAACCACCTGCAAACGCACCAGAGAAAAGTGTAAATGGTGAATATGCGTGCATTTTATTAAAACCACCATTACTATAGTGACGTTTGCATGAATGAAACAATACGATATTTGTTCTTATAAAGTGCTGACAGTATGTGCAGTGCTGTCCAGAGACCTTGCAGGTACCTTAATCTTCCTGACCTGTAGAGCTTACAATCTAATTCTGGCACCTGAGACACGGAAATAATCTGTCCAAGGAGGGAACTGGCACTGAGCACTGTCACTGGGTTCAAACTGGTTTCACCACACCATTCAAAGGCCACTAAACTAACTACTTCTGCTTCAGCCTTGGTATGGTTAAGTCCATTATGAAAGGCAGACCCTGGTAAGAGGAGAAATAAAGAGTGATAGGGAGAATGACCGACATTTGCCGCACGCACACACACACACCCAACACACACAAGTTTGCTCGTATGTTTTTATTATGCCAGTTTTTTAATAATACGTTCATGTAAATGTTATTTTCCAGGGACAAGGAAAGGGATTTGTTTAACTGGCAGCCCAGGGAAGGGGAGGAATTCCTACTGAAGACGAGGTCACTCAGCCCTGGCTTTACTCAATTCATTCTGAGACGTTAGAACATGTGCACTATTATACTGAAGCACTTGTCTACAAAGGCATCAAAGTGTAGACTTTGTACTTGTCAGGGAGCTGGAAATGAACCTGTCAGGAATCTATTGTAGTTGAATAGAACTATACCTCTGATAGCTTCAGCTTAGCTTAATGCTTGGTACAGAAAGAGAGAGAGCGAGAGAGAGAGGTCTACATTGCCTTCAAATCATCAGTACATCAATGTTTGTGTCTAGTGTCCAAAGTTCAGCAAATAGGGTTTCCAAATGTTCTGAATTTATTGTGTGCTGTTCTCTAGCCACGTCAGGTTGTGGGGTGGAATAAAGTGATAAGATCTTCCAGCGTAGAGAGTACAGCAGAGTTAGAGAACCTGTGCGTGTTCTACATGTCTCCAACAGGTCCTCCAACCTACCTCATTCACCCGATTGTCCCGTCATACAGTGGTTAAGCTGCAGACAAGATTCTGGGTGGTGCTGCCAAGAGACAATGTGGCTTTCTCTGAGTGTGTCTACTGATTCTGTACTTCTACATATGTCCCATGTTTAGCTGTATAGACTGCGCTTATAGTGCCCGCGACAGCGACGCGACGTCGCGGCAAAACAAATGCATTGCTGCTTTCGCATGCGCTATAGTAAGCCCAACGCGACGGCTGGTCGCGACCACTGAAGTCACCTCATTTTGATTTTTCCCAGCGACCGCAGCCTGACGTCCACTCGCCCTCGCCAGACTATAAGCGCAACCTAAGCTGTATAATGCAAGCAGGCAAAAGGTCTAAGGCTGCGCTTGTATTCCCGGCGACGTCCGTCCTACAGTCACTGGAAAAATCAAATTGAGATGTCTTCCAGCGATCGCGACCAAGCCATCATGTCGCGTTTACTATAAGCGCACGCAACGGAGGCATGCATTTGTTTTGACGCGACGTTCTGTCGCCGGCACTATAAGCGCAGCCTAGACTCTAAGGTATTGATCTCCAGCCAGAGGTGCAGATAGTGACCTGGAGGGGAGATGAGGCAACATTTGTGTTTGCTATTGTTTTTATTTTGTCAATTTGACTGATCCTGGGCATTACCGGTTATTTTTGGTTTCTGAGCCTGTCGGTGATGGCATGCTTAGTCGACACTAAATCCCGTCTGCAGGCAGCGCGGTGTTAAAGCTGCCAATCACTGCCGGAGCTTCCAACGTCAACCCCCGCAATGCCTTGCAGCGGCAGATACATTAAACTGTGATGGCGCTAATTCATGTCAATGGGATTTTCCGTGCGATAGTGCCCCGATCGGCACTATCACAGTTTTATGAAATGTTTGTGAAAATCAAAAGACGTACAGGTATGGCCCTATAAAGTTTAATTACAACAATAAAGGACTCCCTAATTATCCATAACTCCATATACCTCTCCCAATAATTCCATCCTTACCCCTCCTATTACTCCATATAACGCCTCCTATTGCTCCTATAACCACTCCCTATAACTCCTCCTATTGCTCCATTAACAACCGCTCCCTATAACTCCTCCTATTGCTCCCATATAACCGCTCCCTCTAACTCCCCCTATCTCTCCATATAACCGCTCCCTATAACTCTCCCTATCACTCCATATAACTGCTCCCTTAACTCCTCCTATTTATCTATATAACCCTCCCTATAACGCCTCCTATTGCTCCATATACCGCTCCTATAACTCCTCCTATGCTCCATATAACGGCTCCCTATAACTCCCCCTATTGCTCCTATATCTTGTTCCAAAAACTTGTAGCAGACTTGCATTTTGCTATTCCTATTACACTTGGGGATAACCATGTTTGCTAATGAACAACCTGCTTGTTATCCCCCCCCCCACACAAACTATCCTTTTTGTCGTCCCCTCCCCAAACTATCCTTTTTGTCCCCCCCCCCCAAACAATCCTTTTGTCCCCCCCCCCCCAAACAATCCTTTTTGTCCTTTTTCTAAGCTCCCGCTCACACACCTCCCTCTCTCCCATTACTATTGAAGAAAAACTATATTAGTGTAACCCCGGAACTAAAAACAGAAATTAACACACAGGAGATGGCTTCATCAGATTGAGCTGAGCAAAGAATGGGTTTTAATTGTGTGCATTAGCATATATTAAATATGCAGAGTGGTAGAGAAAGCAGGATTGTACTTGACCTTTCTGAGCTAGCTTGTGTTTTTAATTGTTGCCAAACAACAAAATGGATTTCACAACAGCAGATAATCCACTGGTACGGGGCAGATGGAAGAAAACACGAGAAATCAATACGCGCGCGGGCCGCTGGTCAAAAGCCGGATCAGATTAAGTTATCAAGCAGAGGAGAGTGAGCGGACACCTGGTAACTATTTGCTCGGGGCCTGGACACTTTCCTGCAGGCTGACTGGTTTCCAGACATTTGTTAGCATGTGTCTAGTAATGGCTTTTGCTACGTGATTGGCTTTTTGCCATTCACTTGCTTTAAGCCACAGTCCCACTGACAGACTGTGGGGAAGTGGAGAAAGGGCATTCATTAACCTGGATAGTGACCATAAGAAGGGCACCACAGAGCAGAGATCAGGGGATTTTTCCTGGCAATGGGGCCTTGATCGGCATATGGCGGTTTGATCGAACACCCTCCAACCCTCAAATACTTATGAACCTTTTTGCACATTGCAGCTCGGTCTGGCATTGAAAGAGTTAAGGGAGCTGTTGTTGTTTGGTTTAAAATGATTGCAGCGACATGTTTATTAGGTTCAAGCAAGCAAATGGTTACACCTTTAAAAAAAAATTGACAGGTATAAGTATTTTTTCAAACGCAAATAAAATATCACTTACGTATGAGCACATTCCATATCAGACAGGTCTGCAACGCTGCTCCACCATTACTTCTAAGCATACAGTGCTTTCACTTCAGCGAGGGATTCTGGGTAATACATGCAATGACACACTGTGTCACCTTTTGCTCAAAACATTTTAACATGGGCAGCCCTTTAAGCTTATGCCTGCTGTGTTACACAGCTCTTCAGCCTGGGTTAAAGAAGTGCACTCACTCACCACAGACAGTTTTTTCGACCTTCTGGGTCTCATCAGTGGGCTGGTTATGCTGGCAATTTGAAGCTGGGATTGGTTTCGACCACACATTAATACGTTATTTTTTCATAATTGTTTAAAACATGTAACTTTCCCTGTTCAGAAGCTTTGTTGGGGCAGGAAGTTGTTTCAAATCTTTATCTAAATTCTTTAAGTGATCAGACTGATTGTCGGCCCTAAGGCTGCGGCAAATTGTTCTTTTTGTTTTGTTCTTTGCTTGCAGAGTAATTAGGACGCTGTCTAAGGGCGCGCATGCAGCGGAGGTACTGGGGCCTCAGCCTTAGGCCTTGGACATAGTAAGCGCTTAGGTGCTGCCGCTCGCTCTCGCTTGCTGCCGCTCGCTCTACCAGGAGCTTTTGCTGTCCTTGCCGAGGAGACTGCAAGCGCTTGGGAGGCGGGTATCACTGTGTGTTCACTTTGAAGTGTCTGTGTGTTTGTGTGTCACTGGGGAACCTGTGTGTTTGTGTTGTGTATATATGTGTATATTTGTGTGTGTTGTGTGTGTAATATTAATATTTAAAAAATTTAAAAAACAGAACATGTGAGAATAAATTATTTATTAACATTGTGCACTTTGATAATATATTCGCGCACACACATCACACACCACACAGACACATACACACCCTGGTACACATACACATACAACCACACACACACACCCACGCACATGCACACCACACAACACACCATCACATACATACATCACCCACATACATCACACACACACACACATACTGACAACACACACATACATGCACACACACACAGACACACGGGCAGAAGGGGGGCACATCACCCACTCCCCCCCCCCCCACAGCGCAAGCCCCCTCCATCTCCCGCAGCTGACAGCCACAGGGATCGGGCAGATGGAGGCACATCACCGCGCTCCCTTGATGTGCCTCCATCTGCCCGATCCCTGTGGCTGTCAGCCTGCGGGATATGGAGGGGGCTTGCGCTGCCGGGGGGAGAGCGGGTGATGTGCCTCCATCTGCCCGATCCCTGTGGCTGTCAGCCTGCGGGAGATGGAGGGGGCTTGCGCTGCCGGGGGGGGGAGCGGGTGATGTGCCCCCTTCTATACCGTGTGTCTGTGTGTGTGCATGTATGTGTGTGTGTGCATGTATGTGTGTGTGTGTGCGTGCATGTATGTATGTATGTATGTTTGTGTGTACCAGTGTGTATGTGTCTGTGTGGTGTGTGATGTGTGTGCGCGAATATATTTATCAAAGTTGCACAATGTTAATAAATAATTTATTCTCACATGTCTTTTTTTTAATTTTTAAAATATTATATAATATATATACACACAC
>WSYH01001683.1:0-12935 GCA_036426205.1 Ascaphus truei
TTGTTGTTTAACTGAATTGGCCGGCTTCGCCGGCCAATCAGTTTCAATCCAGATCAAAATAGGTCCACTCAGGGGAACTTGCCTGCTTGCAGTTTGGCTGTGACATCTCTAATACAGAGTGCTTTTCCTGGTAATGTACAGGTTAATAAAAGCTTCAGTCAGACTTAGAACTTTGCAACTAATATTGACAGATTTACTATAAATCATTCTTCCTGTTATTACACAGGTTATTAAGAATTTATATTAGCGTTAGGGACCCCTGATATGTGGTCTGCCGTGGCGCTGGCTCAGGGGCTTACAACAATTTTGGCCAAAAATGTCAAACTAAAAGACCATTTTACTTATTAGATATTTATACATATATATTTAGGCACTGTACCGTGTATGAGTCTCACTGGATGTGCTATAACTGAGCTTTGTCTGTGTTTTATGTTCTGTCTCTGGTTTTAACTTGTGACAATAGCCAGGAACTGTTACACAGATCAATTTGCGCACACACTGGCATGCGTGCAGGGGTGCCCAGAGACTTTGTTTCGTTCCAAGAAAATTTGATTTCGTTCCCTGTACCCAGTAAGTGTTTTATTAAGTGTAATTGTGCAAGATGTGTGTTTGTCTGAAAATAAATAAATTACTTATTTATTTTGCCCGTCTTGTTGTGCTCAGTCTAGAAACCTGGTATTAATGTGTGTGTATAAGTGTTGGTCTCCCGTGACAGTCACTTCCGTTATTTCTTCTGTTCCCATTTTGAGTTTTTTTCCCTATCAGATTTTTAAAGCCTGCGAAGAAGTTTCACTTCATAAAATGATGCTATTTACTGTATGTCAGTTCCGATCAAGAGCAGAACTTGATGACTGTCATGATAGAAGGAATGGTATTACCACATTTTTTGACCGGTTCTGATATTTTGATGGACCCGTTAAAATATGCATTATTTTTAGTGATGCAACAATGATGACTTGCATTATAAAAATAACGCATTTTGATGACTCAAGGCCATTAGCTCTTATATAATCTGTGTGTGGAATTCATGTTTCTGTATTTATGAAATTAAAATGTAATTAAAACTATATATTTCCAAAAAATTGAAATATGCTATAAATGTAAAAATTAGCAGCAAGTGTATGAAACTTTCATAATTTGAAACAATAAACAATGACATTATCAGTGAGGATACAATTTAAAATAGTTGGCAAACATTAGGAGGAAATGAAGATACTCACTTCTGGCTCCTAATCATTTGTGTTTTATGACACAAAGCGATTTTAGATCGATTTGCTCAGTCAGTATATGCTAACAGTTGAATGCTTTCTGCTTGGTGCATTCTCTAAATATAATATTGATTTTAACACTAATATAAATAATGTAATACTGCTAGAAGCAATGGATGTACCACTCTAGAACATCAGTAAACAAATTATGGTAGAATAATTTTAGGATAATGACTCTTGACAGCTTAATATTTTAAAACATTGCACTCTGTTAAGATGAAAAATACATAATAAATACTATTAAACATGTAAAGATACCAGTGCCAGTCTCTTTAAGATCAGTAAATACTGTCAGATGTTCTAATTTATTAAATTACTGGCGGTTGTTACCATACACATGCATATTTGAGTTCAACATTTATCTTGCTCACGTTTTTATTTTTCAAACTGCAAAATTGGAAATCTGTAGATGATGCAACTCATAATGTAAAAAAAAACCACCAAACCATTAAATTCATTCCTTAAAACGTATTACATTTAAAATGTTAATTTTTATATAGAATATGTTTTGTCAGGCCCAGTGGGATCAGAACCCACTACCTGTGCTATTCAGGGCTGCAACTCCTAGAACAAACCTTTGTAATCTAGTTACTGCTGCTTACAGTAGGTCTACAGTTTGGTATTCTTGAAAGTTGTTAGCTCAGGGGTCACAAGGAAACCTCTCTAACCTCCTTTACTGGAGCTGCAGCATATGAGTTTGTTTTGGATCTCATAATATCGGTTTATCTTTGGCCTAGGAAAGCCTTTCACCCTTCTTTGATTAATGCATACTGTATCAGGATTGTATGTACTGTTCATCTATGCTCTAATGATTGGGGAAGGTTTCATACCCCCTACTCCCTCTATGCCCTAGTAAATATTTTAGAATTCAGAACACACTGTCTTTATGCAAGAAGTTAAAGAGGAGTTTAGCTCCCTATATAGTCTCACAGTGCTTGATGTGATAATGACAGAATAGTTTGTCAGGACCGCACATGGGGCACCTCCGTGCACCGCATCTCGCCACTGACCTGCACTCACGTCCTCCGCGGTCGTCTGTGGGGCCATGACTTCAGCTCCCCTGCTGCCTTGTGCTCCATCAGCACGTCATACCCGCCCTCAGGGGGAGCACGGGGGGTCCCGTTTGCGCGCGTATCTCGGCGTGGCGCGCTGCAACCTCTGATGGACGGGCTGCATGCACATGCACTTATCAATTGAGCTAATGCCTGCACTAACCTCAGGTGGCCTACACCTGAGCCGCATCCTGCCTCGGCCTATTACCGATCCACATATATCAGACCACTCCTCCATTCTCCATCATTGGCCCTCTCCTATTTTTAAGTTCATTCTGTCCTCTGGTGATTTCTGAGCATAGACCCTTCTATGCACCATGCTCATTTGCAGCCTGAGTACCTGTCTCTGTGTGTTCTGTATCCCTGTTGAGACCCTGCTTATGCCTGACCTGTCTCTTCTTGTTTCTCCATGACCATGGCTTACGGACCTCGACAATTCTACACTCTTCAACCCTGGACCATAGGCAAGTACCCTCTACTCTCTCCTACCCTGACCCAGCTACATGTAAACGACGCTGCAATCCGGACCCATCCCTGTGGCTTAAGGGGTATGTTGCAGAGTGCATGCAACCACACATGGGTTTCTTGATAAGGCTTTTTATTGAGCTTCAAAATTTGGCACACAAAAATAACAAGAGCATTTCTTCAGCATATATAAAGTAAAGCAATATAAGTCCTGAGCAGGGCTTTGCCCTGTTAAAAGTCCACAGATACAATTCAGAATCAAACCAAATGTCCCAGAAAAACAGACCTTAAATCAAGCTGTTCTCCCTCCAGAGTTTCAGTGTGTCTCCATGCTGAGATCAGAATTAACCAGCACTCTCAGCTGAAAGTTAACCTAGTCACTGCTGCACTGCAGACCTAAACATAGGTCTGCCAGGCATAGGGTTGGTGACGTTTATTCACCCTGTCACATTCCTCCCCTGTTAGTGTGTGGCTGGGGCCATGCACGGCTGAAGCCCGACCATCCACCCCTTCTCTAGAGAAGAAATCAGCATTCGTATTTTCTTTTCCAGGTCTGTGCTTTATCTCAAACGAGAAGGGTTGGAGGGCCATATACCACCTGGGTCAACCTAGCATTAGAGTCTTTCATACTTTTTAACCACTTCAATGGAGCATGCTCTGTTACCAACATAAAATTGACTCCCGCCAGGTAATGCCTCAAGGCCTCAATTGCCCACTTTACTGCGAGGCACTCCTTCTCAATTACTGAGTATTTTTTTCCCTTGGGAACAATTTCCTACTCAGAAAAAGGATCGGATGTTCCACTCCCTCAAACTGTTGTTAGAGCACTGCCCCTAGCCCTATCTCTGAGGCATC
Organism: Ascaphus truei; assembly: GCA_036426205.1. Lineage (NCBI taxonomy): Eukaryota > Metazoa > Chordata > Amphibia > Anura > Ascaphidae > Ascaphus > Ascaphus truei. The sequence continues at coordinate 3,641 of WSYH01001683.1, forward strand.
AGTTTGCACGATAAAAGGCTTATTGAAGTCTGGGCTTCTAAGGACGGGACCCTCTGATAGACACCTCTTTACTGCCTCAAAGGCTCTCTGGCACTCCCTTGACCATACCACTTATGTAGGTACACTTTTTTGTGAGGTCTGTTAGTGGGGCTGCAACTTCCGAGTAGTTGGGGATGAACTGCCAATAGTACCCTGCTAAACCAAGCAGAGAGCATACCTGCGTTTTTGTTTGGGGGGTCGGAACTTCTTTCAGGGCAGCTACCTTGTCGGCTAGTGGCCTTACTTTTCCACCTCCCACTGCATACCCTAAGTACTTGGTTTCCGCCTTACCTAAGGCACATTTCTTAGGGTTGGCTGTGAGCCCTGCCTCTCTTAGAGATTTGAGGACTGCTTTCAGTTTATTTAGATGGGCCCGCCAGTATTTACTATAAATGACAATGTCATCTAGGTAGGCTGCGGCAAAAGCCCTATGAGGTCTCAGCACTTTATCCATGAGTCTCTGAAATGTGGCTGGGGCTCCATGCAGTCCAAATGGCATCATCACAAACTGGTATAAACACATGGGAGTGGCAAAGGCTGTTTGCACTTGGACTTTTCCTCTAAAGGTATTTGCCAGTATCCTTTTGTTAAGTCCAGCGTGGATATATATTCCACGTTACCAAGGGCGTCAATTAACTCGTCCACCTTTGGCATCAGATATGTGTCAAACTTGGATACCGCATTGACCTTTCGGAGGTCCACACAAAATCTTACCTTCCCATCGGGTTTAGGGACCATATTTAGTGGACTACACCACTAACTGCATGATACCTCAATCACGCCTAAGTGTAACATTTCTTGTACCTCCTTCTCTACCAGGGCCTTACGGCTTTCAGGCAACCTGTAAGGACGAGAACGTAATTTACCCCAGGTGCTGTCTCTATCACATGTGAAACTAAATTAGTTTGCCCTGGTAAATCAGAAAAAAACATAATTGAATTGTTTAATTATTTCTAACAAGTCCCCTTTTTGTTCAGAGGACAACTGTCTACCCGTTGGGATTTTATCGTTACCACAGATGTTCCCCCATGGGGGCTGAGAACCCAGGTCCATTTCCTTCTCCACCGGGTGGATGAATAGAGACCGCTGCACCTTCCAGGGTTTCAGCAAGTTCACATGGTAAATTTGTTTACCCTTCCTGGACCCTGGTTGAGCGATCTCGTAATCCACACCACCCGTGCGGCAGAGTACTTCGAATTGGCCCTGCCATTTGGCTAGGAGTTTGCTCTCACAACTGGGTAACAATAACATCACCTGGTCTCCTGGGTGAAACACTCTCATACGAGCATTTTGATTGTAATGTCTCTTTTGACTGTCCTGGGCTGATCTAAGATTCTCCCTAGCAAAATGGCCGACCACATCTAGGCGCTTCCTAAGGTCCAATACATTTTGCAGGGTATTCTTAGATTGGGACCGCTGTTCCTCCCAGGACTCCTTTAGGAGGTCTAGGATACACCGGGGTTGGCGGCCTTACAGCAGTTCAAATGGAGAGAATCGTGTGGAGGCTTGGGGAACTTCCCGCACTGCAAACAGCAGAAAAGGGAGAAGTTCATCCCAGGCTCCCTTCTCTGAATCTACAAATTGTCTCAGCATCCCTTTTAGAGTTTAGTTAAATCTTTCCACTAATCCGTCAGTCTGTGGATGGTAGACCGATGTCCGAACAGACTTGACCTCTAATAATTTCAAGACATCCTGCATCAGTTTAGCCATAAAATGTGTACCTTGGTCGGTCAACATAACCTGGGGAAGTCCAACCCGTGAGAACAGCTCTAACAATTTGTTGGCTACTTGCTTCGCCATTGCTGTCCTCAGGGGGAACGCCTCAGTATATCTTGTGGCATAGTCGACTATTACGAGAATAAACCTGTGTCCTTTCACCGAAGGTTCTAGAGGTCCTACCAAGTCTACTCCAATCCTCTCAAAGGGAACTGACACAAAGGGTAGAGGAACCAAGGGGGCTGTTTTTTGTCCCTTCGGACTAGTCAGCTGGCATTCAGGGCATGTCACACACAACTTAGCAATATCACTATACATCCCTGGCCAATAGAAGCAGAATGAAATACGGTCCAAGGTTTTATCTCTACCAAGGTGACCACCCCAATGGACAGTATGGGCTAGGGTGAAGACAGTTTTAACAAATGCCTTGGGAACCAATATCTGTCTGGTGACCTCCCCTGTTTGTGTCTGCTAGTTCACCCTATACAGGATATCATTCAACAATTCAAAATGAGGGAACACCATTACCCCTTGTGCATTCAATATCTGGTCATCAATTTTTACCACTTTGTCATTTTGTCTGGCCAGAACTGGGTCGTCTCTCTGGCTCTGGCAAAAATCAGGGAGCCATAGCTCTGGTAAATCCCCAGGGCCTATCTCTCACTCCTTCTGGCCATCCCCAATCATTACTTGTGACTTATGCCTATTTGTATGGCCATCTTGAGACCCAGATTTCTGCAGCCAGTCCTGTTTGTCATAGCGTCTTTGCCTCCGAGATTTTGGAACCTGGTGTTTACTGGGGAACAGGTTTGCCGAGAAGTGTAACAGTTTACCAGGTTTCTCCTGAATGATGAACCAGAAGAGAAATAACTCAGTTTTAAGTAGCACTCTATTATCTGTAGTGGGAAGTGTATAGTTGATTTAAAAATATATCTTTATTGAAATAAATGTTAAAATATTGGTGCATGGAGTGGAATAAAAAGATCAATGGACACTCTGTCTTATGACTCAGAGTGTTTCACATATAGTGATGACAACTTGTGTCTAATAGCTGGAATAGTGCCAGCTGTAGCAGGTCGCTACCATTGATTAGACTGCTGTTAGCAGTCTAGAGATGGCAGTGTCAGATGTGCTAATAGATGAGTAGTTACATTCCCCCTGGCCAAAAGAGGAATGTGGTGTACACGGAGGCGGATACATTTCAGATGCTATTTGATATAGCCTGGAGCAGCAGAGTATGCTGCATAATAGGAGGGTAATGGTCTGTAGCTTTGCTTGAAAGACTCTGCTAATTGGCAAGTCAGCTGTAGCTATTCTGCCTAACCCTTGTTGGGAATGTGCAGCTCTGTCTTGCTATCAATGTATTAAAACCCCATGCTAACAGTTGCTGTGGAGAATAGACTCAGAGTTCCACAGATGCTGGGGTAAGTATCCTTGCTGGCTGATTTCCAGCTGGAAGCATGAATCTATATGTGCACAGAGTACTTTCCTGAATAATATGCCTGATCAGATTATGCAGATGGCGTTCTCAACCATTCTCCTCAATAATCGCAGCCTTGTAACTAAGTGTTGTCTACCACCTAAGAAGCAAACCTGACACTGTCAAAAATTTTAAAGAGCCCTCATCATTACCTTTCCTACCCCCCCCCTCCTTTCCCACGGTATACAGATTTCTCCTGAGCCAGAGAATGAGGCTCCTCCTGAGAGACTGGAGCCATTAGGGTTGAAAAGAAAGGCCAGTCACGGTCGAGCAAAACGGGGGCAGGAAGCCAAGGAGTGACTCCCTACTTTGATCCTGGCCTCCTGACCTTTTACCTGTAGCAAGATTTTGGCCATCAGATACCATTTTACATCGCCGTGTATACACTCCACGGGGAGTCAAAGGGAAGCACGTCAGGCGGTAACAGTTCCTGGAAGACCAGAGTTTTCCAAGAGCCTGAATCTACAAGAGTCTGGAAGTTTTTACCCCAAATCTGAGCTGGAAGTAACCAGGGCTTGAAACTTCCTCTGGGGAAGGCCGAGGCGACTGTCCTGCTGAAGGAACAATCCATCTGAGGACAGTCCACATACCGGTGGCCTTGTTCTCTGCAGGCGGAATATGGAGAGGGTTCCCTCGCAGGAGGGTACCCGTGGATAATGCTCTGCTGGACTGTATACTGGGGACCAGATATCTGATGGGTCCTGTGGGCGACGTCCTCGGAAGTTCTTCTTATTTGGTGACTAGCCGACATCAGGAAGGGGATGAGGGTCTCGGCGGTGCACGGCGTTTGGACTTCTTCCTTGTTGGAAGGACTGCTCCTTTCGTGGCACTTGGCGGTTGCATATGGAGGGGCCGTAGTTTCACCGTTGTTCCGATCTCCCACTTTGGGTGTCCGCCAGTGCCAGTGAAGTTGGATCCGTTGGGTCCAGGGCACTCGCCTGATCCTCGGCTCCAAGGAAGTTCTCAACGAGTCGGACCGCCAAAGCTAGGGTTTTAGCAGCATCGCGTTTTACCTACGAGCGTGCGGAAGGGGGTATTATCTGTAGGAATTTTAACAAAACCACTTGCTCAAGAATTGCCTTCTTAGTGCGCTCCTCGGGTTGTATATAGTGAGTACACAAGTCCAATAACCGCTAATCGAGGACCCGGGGTCTCATCTTAGCGGTGTACTTTAGGTTCCGGAACTGCTGCCGGTAGGTCTCTGGTGTCAGACCTGAGCGATCCAGTATGGTGGCATTTACTTGTTGGTAGTCCATTGCCTGATATGCTGGGAAGCCCTGATATGAGGCCTGGGATTCTCCTATGAGGAGCGGGGCCAAAGCGGTTGCCCAGCGATCTGCAGACCAGCCCTGAGCTTTGGCAACCCTTTCAAATGTCAATAGAAAAGCCTCTGGAACCTCGTTCGGAGCCATTTTCCTCAGGAGGACCGGGGATTTGTTCGCAAGTTCTGGACTGGCAGACCCTTGGAATTGGGTCAGCAGCCTGGCCATCCGTTCATCCTGTGCTGCCTGCTGCTGGGTTAGGAGCTGGGTTTGCTGCTGCAATAGTCTTTCATCCCTCTCTGCCTGTAGTTGGGCCTGCTCCTGCATTAACAGTCCCTGCTGTTTGGTCTGCTCCTACATTAACAGTCCCTGCTGTCTGGTCTGCTCGCACAGAAACTCTTTTAAAAATTCTTCCATTATTTTTTTATAATGTTTTTTTTTTGTGTGTGGCCCTTCAACTGCAGGGGCCTCTCAACATCCCGGCACTTCTGACACCATATGTTGCAGGGTGCATGCAACCACACGTGGGTTTCTTGATAAGGCTTTTTATTGATCCTCAAAATATGGCACTCAAAAATAACAAGAGCTTTTATTCAGCATATATAAAGTAAGGCAATATAAGTCCTGAGCAGGGCTTTGCCCTTTCTGTTCAAAGTCCACAGAAACAATTCAGCATTAAACCAAATGTCCCAGAAAAACAGACCTTAAATCAAGCTGTTCTCCCTCCAGAGTTTCAGTGTATCTCCATGCTTCCGCAGGCTGCATGTGTACAGCCTTGGGTTTTTTAAGCTCCTTGATGAGGCAGCTTGGACCAGACTAATTAACCAGCCCTCTCAGCTGAAAGTTAACCTAGTCACTGCTGCACTGCAGACTTAAACATAGGTCTGCCAGGCATCGGGTTGGTGACGTTTATTCACCCTGTCACAGGGTGGTTATATATCTCCCCACCTCAGCCCCGCGATCAAGTCCAGTTTGCAGTGAGCATCCGTGACATTATGCTCAGCCCAACACACCTGGACCCTGCTGAGGTGGTCCAAAAATTGCAGAAAATTGAAGCTATGTTTTAACAGATGGAGGGGTGTCTGAATCAGAATAATGTATGCATGGAGGGGTTCCAACGTTCCCTAGGGGACCTAGAGTCTGGGTTACTGCCCTCCAACCAACCATCACTATGCCTGCAGTCCAGGTATCAACCCCTGCTCCCCCATCCCAAGTTCGGCGCCACGTCTTCCGACCCCTTAACTGCTACTGTGGCGACACTCTGGGATGCTGAGGTTTCCTTAATCAGTGCTCCATACATTTTGAACTACTACCTGCACATTTTCCCTCTCCTCGTTCTAAGGTGTCGTACATCATCTCTCTCCTGATGGACGGCTCTCTGGCTTGGGCCTCACCGATTTTGGAGCAAAGACCCGATCTCACATCCGACGTTGACCGAATCGCCGCAGAATTCTGAAGGGTCTTTGATACACCAGGAATTAAGGTAATGGCAGCCTCTACCCTGTTGAACATTTCCCAGGGGAATCGCAAAGTTGCTCGATACACTCTCGAGTTCTGCACCATTGACACCGAGACCGGATGGAACGGCGGAGCATTGTCGGTGGCGTTCTGGCAAGGGCTTTCCGAGAAACTTAAGGACTAACTGGCCTCACTGTGGGATTAGAAGTACTGGTGGCCCTTTGTATCTGGGATGGACCAGTGTCTCCAAAAGAGAAGGATGGAGAGAGGTAAGCGCTTTTGGAGTTCTCCTGCATTTCTTCCCTCACCAACCCCTAGCGAAAATTCCCCGACCGTAGCAGTTGAGAACCCATTAAAAAACACATAAACCTGCGCCTCAATGAAATAAATGTCTGACCGAATATAGTCTAAGTAAAAGAGCTGGGATGAGTTCCAAGGAAGTATCTTCAATGTAGTCTCAAACAAAAAAACATAAAAGACTACAACATGGAAGAAAAAAAGAGAAAAAAATCATAGTGCAACTAAAAACAAATAATCACTGATAAAGTATGCAAAATAAGACAACAGTTTAATACAATGAATAAAAATATATAAAAAAACAACAACAAACACTTGATTGTTGGGCAAGAGACACTTATAAAGTAATGGCATCCAGTGGGCTAAAATTAAAACCCTACTTACAGCAAGGCTGATATAGGTAAGCCTGTAGCACAAAGTCACTTTAGCACTCCAAAGCCTGGGAGGAAGATGGCACAGCTGTACCTCACGAAGCTCCACACCGCTGGGAAGCACCGCTCTTGAGGCTCCACACCGCTGAATCCCCAACTGCCCACACACCCATGAACCAGCACAGGAGCAGAACGCAAAACAGGCTAGAGCCTGAGCTCAGTGCTGCCGGGGGACTCACTGAGGCAAACCACGCGGACCCGAGGTCTCGCGATGTCAGTGACGTCACCACTGAGGCAGGGGACGGGGGAAGAGCACACGCAAGTGCCGGGGAGCTCTCAGAGCCAGGACAATGGAGGGAAAGATTAAAGGCTACTAGGGAAGGAAGCCAAACGCCTCTGCCAAGGAAAGTCCACCCTATGCGTTTCGTGACGTCAGTCACTTCGTCAGGGGCATGATGGGAGATAAAAAAAATGCCAGCATATTTATACTAGAACACTAATTGACATATCATAAAACATTATAATAAAATGCAATCAAATACAAGCAAACTAATACCAGTGATAGTAGACACAGAAAACCCATGAAAAAAATAATAATAAATAAAAATAAAAACCATTAAGATACATAGAATAATAATAAACATAAAACACCTGCTCTTAAAGAAACAGTACACAGTGAAAACATCCATAGCAATAACATTACAAGAGACTCAGAATTGGGAAACTGCCAGTACCAATAGACAACAAACAGCAAAAGGGAATGTAACTACACAAGATGTCATGAAAAGAACCAAATAACCCCACTATTTGACCAGAAAAGCAGCTAGATCGAATTCAATATTCAGACCATTGGGGGATAGCGTTTTGAGTTCATATATCCAATATGACTCACGTTTACTAATACCATTGATTTTATCTCCCCCTCTCCAATTACCAGGGTACCTTTCAATAGCCTGACATTTGAGACCAGTAGGGTTCTGTTGGTGATGGGTTAAAAAATGATGGGACACACTATGTGTAGATAGACCCCTTCTAATGTTATATATGTGCTCATATATACGTCTCTGGTATGCCCTCCCTGTACGGCCTACATATTGCAGCCCGCACGGGCACTGCAATAAGTAAATAACATATACAGAATGACAGTCGATATATAAACGTATATTATATATCTGACCGGTAACATTGGAGCTAAACGTACTTTGTTTAGAACTGTATTTGCAGGCAGTACAATTATTGCAAGCAAAAAAGCCTTTTGGAAATTGTTCCAAGTTGGATGCCCCAGATAGATAAGGGCAAGTGGGAGCCAACCTGGATTGCAAATTAGGTGCCTTCCTAAAAATGATAGACGGTTTGGGGGGGAGAATTTGGGCCAAAGTAGGGTCTCTGAAAAGGATAGGCCAATGGTTACATGAAACCTTCCTAATATGAGGAGCCATGGAGTTATACTGTGTTATAAAGGAGACCAAATTGTTTCGATTGGAATCACCTTCATCCTTCTTATATTCTAGAAGGCCAGCCCTATCAATGTCATGTACCTGTGACATAGTTTGAGAGAGTAAATTCTCTGAATAATGTCTATCCAAAAATTTGTTCTTTAGTTCACTCGCCTGAGACGCAAAAACCTCATCATCTGAGCAGTTGCGCCTCAGGCGAATGAACTGGCCCTTGGGGATGTTGCGCAACCACTGCGGATTGTGTCGACTGGTGGCCATTACATAATTATTGGCCTGTACAGTTTTAAAGTACGTTTTTGTACTTATATGGTTATTGACAGAACTAATATTCAAATCTAAAAAATCAATAGAACTAGGGTCAAAATGACATGTAAACTTAAGATTTAGCTGATTGTTGTTAAGATAAGAAATAAAGGAATGTAATAATTCAATACTACCATTCCACACAAACAAAATATTGTCTATGTAGCGAAGCCAGAGCACCAGGTTCGCTCCAAGGGGGCAGTTGTTCCAAATAAAATTCTCCTCCAACTGCCCCATAAACAAGTTGGCATAACTTGGAGCAAACCTGGTGCCCATGGCCGTGCCACACACCTGTAGATAAAACTTAGAATTAAACGAAAAATAGTTATGCGTTAAAATAAAATTAATACTAGCTGTAACAATTTTTTTTAAAACTGATAAAAGACTACCGTCCATATCCAGCGTGCGACGGATGACCTGACAGCCAAGAGCATGGTCGATAACCGTATAAAGAGATGTTACATCGGCGGTGACCCACACATACCCTGGCTGCCACTCCAAACCATGCAACGCTTGAAGCATGTGGGTGGTATCACGTAGATAGGACCTAAGAAGAGAAACATGAAGTTGCAAATAATAATCAATAAATTGAGATAAATTAGAAGTAAGCGAACCAATCCCAGATATGATGGGTCTACCTGGTGGAGTGTGAAGGTCCTTGTGGATTTTGGGGATGATATAAAACAAGGGGATGCGGGGATGCGATGTTAGTAAAAAATCATATTCGTCCCTAGAAATAGCTAGATTAGCTACCCCCTGTTCTAATAATGAGGTGAGTCAGCAAGAAAATGGGTGGTAGGATCCGCGGAAAGGGGGAGGTACGTGGCAATGTCCTGAAGAAGTCTATCAGACTCATGGATGTAGTAAAACAGAAAAGACACAGCGCAAAACGCTCATAGTGTAAAAAATATA
>WSYH01001683.1:13575-111187 GCA_036426205.1 Ascaphus truei
AACCCAACGGGTGTCGAAACGCGTTGGAAGAACTGCCAAGAGTCTAATCTTTAACATAACCCCATACGCGAGCAGCCCCAGCAAAACGGCGCCAAAATCGGCGTTTTCTCCCGCGGTGACTCTTCCCCGGTGACGTCACCAACCCAGAAGTGTTCTGCACAGAGGGGAGAGAGAGAATCTAGCTGGCGTGGAGCTCTGCATTGCCCCTAAGCACTGCATGGGACAGCAGCATACGTGTGATCTGTGTCGTGGAGTAGAACTTTCAAAGGCTTCCTACTACCCTAACAGGACTGTGTACCAGAGGCACCAGTGTCCAAATCCATGCGAGGACATCTGTTCGGTCTCCTGTGGCGTTTGGGTAACCATATCCCGAAACTGATTGTTTTTTCACTTTATTGATGTACGCTTAATACTCACCTTTCATTGGTTATATTAATATATATATTTTTTACACTATGAGCGTTTTGTGCTGTGTCTTTTCTGTTTTTCTCTGTTAGTTCCAGGGGGTCCCTGAGCCCCCCTTCATCGCAGCTGCATACGCTCTATTCAAGGTCACGTCATTTATTATTATTCATCACGTCACTTAATATAACTTTAGTTGCGCACTTTTTTCTTTTTCACTCATGGATGTAGTACTCTTTATCCATGACCACGATACCCCCCCTTTGTCAGCAGGTTTTATAACTATGGAATCGTTTCTTTCCAATTGAACCATCGCTTGTTTTTCTTGAAGGCTCAAATTATCTTGGCGGATCTTGAAATTGCGACTAGAGGTCTCCAAATCTTGAGTTACCAGATCAATGAAGGTGTTCACAAAATGTCCCTGTGCATGTTTAGGGTTAAAAGTGGAGGATTTTTTAAAAATTTGTTTAGTTTTAACAGGTGGAGCAGTTGTAGTTAGATCAGTATGGTTAGAGGTGTTTTGATTACTTATACTATTAATAGCATCATTGATGAAGTATTTTTTAAGGGCCAGTTTCCTTGCGAATTTCTGCACATCAATGTATAGGTTAAAGCTATTTGGCACACACACCGGTGCGAATGTTAAACCTTTTCCCAAAACTTTTTTCTCTACATCAGTCAGCGTGTACTTGCTAATGTTAAAGATATTAGAATTATCTACATCTCTTCTTCTAACTCTGTTTCGCCTGTTATTGCCTCCTCTCTGTCCTCTATGTCGTTTTTTCTTTTTTTCTTGCTGCCTAGGAGCACTAAATCTAAAGGGGGTTTGGATATCATGGTGACCTTGACCTCCGGAAAGATGTGCTCCCTTTCCTTGCGCCACTCTAAAAAAGAGAACGCTGACTTAGTGACCTGTGTAGGTAGAGACTCATAACTACTGATCTCCTCATCCTCCTCACAGTCCTCTGATAATACCTGGAATTGGTTGCTAATAATAATGTCATCTGCCTGTGCCAAAGATGGAATAATAGCTTTAGGCTTGGACATACGCTGAGAAATAAATTGCTGTTTGTTGTGTACTGGCAGTTTGGTTGGTAAATTTGGAAGGGACTCTGAGTCAGATTTGGTTGTAATAGTACTGGAATAAGTGCTAGAATTTTTATTCTTACTTGTTCTGTCTTTGTTATATTTATCTTGCGGAGGATGTTTATTCCTACTCGTAGATCTTTTTGTATAACTAGGCTTATTCTTATTTTCTTTTGAATTTTTGTTCCAGCTCTTATAATTGCCTGACTCATAGTCCAATTTATCCCTGATAAATTTTTGCTGTTTAATTGTAATAATATCCTTTTCCAATTTTACCAATCTTTTCTTAATATCAGGCTCAAGTAACAAGAGCTCACCATTGCCTTTATAGGGCTCAAGTTTGATTTGAATGTCAATAATTTGTGCATCCAATGAAACCAAAATTTGTTTACGATGGGAAACCAATAGACACATTAATGAAGTGGAACATTGATCTTGAATTTTGTTCCATTCACACATAAACTTCTCATTAGTTGCATCAATCGTGGGGAGTTTATTCAATCTCAAACCACGCGGTATGCGTTTATGCTCAATATATTTGGTAAGAGCTGTAGTCTCCCATATTTGTCTCGTCTCACTAATCAGCAACTTTTCTAGTTCCTGTATAAGTGGTCGAAAGTCACCTGCATCTGTTTCCACTAACGGAACCGATGTAGGATCATGAAATATTTGATCAGCATTATAATTACGATGTGTTTTAAAGTGAAACAATGAATCCATATTTAGTGATAAAATATATATAAAATGTGAATATACACACTTATAAATAAAGTGAATAAAACCAATTGGGAATAGGTGCAATAGCTGCTACACTAGTGTTACAAATAGATAAAGGGGAAGGGCAGTGGGAACAGCGCTAATGCAATAAATCAAAATAGTGACAATTAAGCAACTAACATATATAAATACACTCTCAAATGAGTGGAGGCAGCTAGGAAAAAAAGGTCACACAAACCAATAAGCACAGTAAAAAACACATAAACCTGCGCCTCAATGAAATAAATGTCTGACCGAATATAGTCCAAGTAACAGAGCTGGGATGAATTCCAAGGAAGTATCTTCAATGTAGTCTCAAACAAACAAACATAAAAGACGACAATTTCACTGTGTACTGTTTCTTTAAGAGCAGGTGTTTTATCATTATTATTATTCTATGTATCTTAATGGTTTTTATTTCTATTTATTATTATTTTTTCATGGGTTTTCTGTGTCTACTATAACTGGTATCAGTTTGCTTGTATTTGATTGCATTTTATTATTATGTTTTATGATAATATGTCAATTAGTGTTCTAGTATAAATATGCTGGCATTTTTTTTATCTCCCATCATGCCCCTGACGAAGTGACTGACGTCACGAAACGCGTAGGGTGGACTTTCCTTGGCAGAGGCGTTTGGCTTCCTTCCCTAGTAGCCTTTAATCTTTCCCTCCATTGTCCTGGCTCTGAGAGCTCCCCGGCACTTGCGTGTGCTCTTCCCCCGTCCCCTGCCTCATTGGTGACGTCACTGACATTGCGAGACCGCGTGGTTTGCCTCAGTGAGTCCCCCGGCAGCACTGAGCTCAGGCTCTAGCCTGTTTTGCGTTCTGCTCCTGTGCTGGTTCATGGGTGTGTGGGCAGTTGGGGATTCAGCAGTGTGGAGCCTCAAGAGCGGTGCTTCCCAGCGGTGTGGAGCTTCGTGAGGTACAGCTGTGCCATCTTCCTCCCAGACTTTGGAGTGCTAAAGTGACTTTGTGCTACAGGCTTACCTATATCAGCCTTGCTGTAAGTAGGGTTTTAATTTTAGCCCCACTGGATGCCATTACTTTATAAGTGTCTCTTGCCCAACAATCAAGTGTTTGTTGTTGTTTTTTTATATATTTTTATTCATTGTATTAAACTGTTGTCTTATTTTGCATACTTTATCAGTGATTATTTGTTTTTAGTTGCACTTTGATTTTTTTCTCTTTTTTTCTTCCATGTTGTCGTCTTTTATGTTTGTTTGTTTGAGACTACATTGAAGATACTTCCTTGGAACTCATCCCAGCTCTTTTACTTGGACTATATTCGGTCAGACATTTATTTCATTGAGGCGCAGGTTTATGTGTTTTTTACTGTGCTTATTGATTTGTGTGACTTTTTTTCCTAGCTGCCTCCACTCATTTGAGAGTGTATTTATATATCTTAGTTGCTTAATTGTCACTATTTTGATTTATTGCATTAGCGCTGTTCCCACTGCCCTTATCTAGTTGAGAACCCATGCCACTCAGTCTTACCCGTCTGTCCACTGAGGAGAGAAAGCGAAGACAACGTTCGGGACACTGTATGTATTGTGGTAACAATGGGCACCTAGTTGCCACTTGTCCTATAAAGCCGGGGAAAGCCAACGCTCAGTGAATGTTGGGGGAACTACACTGGGAACCACATCACACCTTCCTCCCAAATCTCCAACTAGGATCTACATTCCCGTCACCTTGTACCGGGACAACTTTAAAACGATCACACGTGCCTTCCTGGACTCCAAGTCAGGGGGTAACTTTATTGACCAAGAATTTGCGGCGAGGAACAAAATACCTTTAACCCCTAAGGATAGCCCAGTTGGCCTCAAGGCTATCGACGGCTGCCCACTCCAATCCGCTTTTATTATTTTTCAAACTATTCCTTTTTTTTTTTTACAGTCCTCTGATGGTCACTCCAAAACTATACAACTCAATGTTATTCGCACACCTTTGGCGGATATCATTCTGGGACTGCCGTGGCTCCAGCGACATAACCCACTAGTCGATTGGACTGGTACTTTGTCTATTCACTGAAGTACCCTGTGTCAATAGAGATGTCTGGACACCTCCAAAACCCTCGCTGGACTAGTACTGCCAGAGGCTTGAAATTCTCTACCGGAGATGTAGTACGAATTGCGGGACGTCTTCGACAAAGGACAGGCTGTAGAACTACCGCCCCACCGTCCCATTGATTATCTGATATACATCATGTAGGGGGCCACTATCGCCCGTGGTTGCTCTTACCCCCTGTCTGCACTGGAGACTCAAGCCATGAGGCAATATATACAAGAAAACCTTCTCAGGGGTTTCATCCGGAAATCCTCCTCACCCGCAGGTGCAGGGTTCTTTTTTGTCAAAAAGAAGGATAGGTCACTCAGACCCTGTATAGACTATCGTGGCCTCAACAAAATAATGGTCAAGAACCATTACCATCTCCCCTTGATTTCAAACTTATTCGACAGGCTCCATGGAGCCACTATTTTCACTAAACTAGACCTGAGGGGAGCATACAACCTGGTAAGGATCCGTCAGGGGGTTGAGTGGAAAACGGCTTTTAACAATCGCAACGGACACTATGAATATTTGGTTATGCCCTTCGGTCTTTGCAATGCACCCCATGTGTTCCAAGAATTTGTGAATGAAATCTTCAGGGATCTACTCGATCAGTACGTAGTCGTATATTTGGACGACATCCTGATTTTTTCAAAGAACACTACTGAGCACTCGGAACATGTGAAGCAAGTCCTCCTAAGATTATGCACTAATCACGTATTTGCCAAACTGGAGAAATGCCAGTTTCATCAGTCTTCTACTATGTTTCTGGGATACATCATATCCAGTACTAGACTGACTATGGATCCAGATAAGGTCAAGGCGATCATAGAATGGCCACGACAACTTTCTCTTAAAGCAGTGCAGAGATTCCTTGGTTTTCCAAATTACTGCAGGAGGTTCATCCAGGGGTTTTCTGAGGTAGTCGCACCCATCACAGCATTAACCCAAAAGGGAGATGATCCGGCTCACTGGTCTATCGAAGCCTTTGAGAAACTAAAGAAGGCCTCATCTCCGCACCCATATTGGTACACCAGAACCCAGCACTGCCTTTCACCCTCGAAGTAGACACCTCTGATGTCGGAGCGGGAACGGTTCTGTCCCAGAGAAGGGAGCAACAGACGAAACTCCACATGTGCAAATTCTTTTCAAAAACAATTTTAGCCAATGAGAGAAATTACGACATGGGAAAACGTGAGCTCCTCGCTATTTAGATGGCCTTGGAAGAATGGGGGCACCTACTTGAAGGCACAGCAACCCCCATCACCATCTTGACTGATCATAAGAACCTACTATATATTGAAGGGGTGCGCCGCATGGGTTCTCGCCAGGCACGTTGGGCTTTGTTTTTCACCCACTTCAACTTCGTGATTTCCTACATCCCTGGCTCCAAGAATATTAAGGCAGACACACTCTCCCGGCAGTTCTTAGCAGAGGACAAATCTGAGGACCAACCAGAGCCTATCCTCCCTCCGGCATGCATTCGCTCCGCAAAAGTCTTCAGCGCTCTTCCAGAGATTACTAGGGCACAGAATAACATCCCCAAGGGCCTCCAGGTTCCAGAAGGACGGCTATTCACTCCTCCCAGTCAAGTCATGGAGTGGGGTCACGCTTCCAAGACAGCATGTTATCCAGGTACTACTGCTGCGGCCAAGTTTATTCGAGCATTTGCCCGTTCTTGGCCGCAGCAGTAGCCTGGCGCGCGCCCGAGGGTGACGGGCGCGCGCCGAAGCAGCGGAAGAGCGCCCTCCGATCGGGGCGCTCTCCCTACCGCTGCCGGGTCCGCCGGGTCCCCCGGAACCCCCTGCCGCCGTCCCGCGATCGCGGGACACCAGGGCTCCCTCGGGGAGCCCTGGACGCGCGTGCAGGGGGTGCAGGCTCCCGAAGACGCGTGACCGCGCGTCTATGACGCGCGGCACGCCGAGGGGCGGCCACTAGCAAGCCGGGAAATCTCCCGGCTTGCGGATCTGGCCGCAGTGTAATAAACTGTGTCGCCACTGTAGGAGGACTATCGACCTCTTGGAACGCACTTTCTGGAGGCCAGGCGTGCGCAAGAAAATCAGGAGCTTCTTGTCTTCTTGTGCTACGTGCGCCCGGAACAAGATGTTCCACAGCAAACCTCCAGGTTTCTTACTACCTCTTCCAATCCCCAATCGACCCTGAAACCATCTCTCGATAGAATCGTCGAATTACCCAAATCTAAGAGTATGGATACAATCTTATTAGTGGTGGATCGCTTCTCGAAACAAGAACATTTCATTTCACTCCAGGGACTACCATGCACCATCAGATTATCCGAATCCTTCATCAAGGAGACTTCAGGCTCCATGGGACACCTCAAACCAGTGTCATATCTCGGGTCACAATTCCTGTCAAAAGTTTGGAGAGCCTTCTGCAAGAAATTATGTATCACGCTACAGTTCTCCTCCGGCTATCAACCGCAGATCAACGGGCAGACCGAGCGAACCAATAGTCACTCGAACAATACATCCGCAGCTTTGCTTCGGACGCCCAGGACAATTGGGCAGAACTACTCCTTTGGGCAGAATTTGCACATAACAACTAACGCTATGAATCCACCCAACAGTATCCCTTCTTCATTAATTATTGTTTCCATCCTGCCACCTTTCAATCCCCAGTTCTGGGGTCCCTGCAGTGGAAAACAGTGTTCGACTCCTTCAGAAATCTTGGGAGGAGATTCAAAACAACTTAAGGCAGGCCCGCCCTTCTCCATAGACGACAAGCCGATCACCACCACCAAGAGACCCCTAATTTCATTCCTGGTCAAAAGGTCTGGCTCTCTACATGGAATATACGACTCAAGGTACTCTTGCCTAAAGTAGCACCCAGATTCATTGGACCATTCTCCATCCTAGAGAGAATCAACTCGGTCGTCTTCTGGTTAAAACTACCTCCTACCATGAAAATCCCTTCTGCATTTCACGTTTCACTAGGAAGCAGCAAGCTCGCTGTGACAGGGTGAATGAATGTCACCAGCCATATACCTGGCAAACCTATGTTTAGGCTTGCAGTGCAGCAGTGACGAGGTTAAGTTTCAGTTGAGAAGGGCTGCTTAATTAGTCTGATCCCAGCTGCATAATCAAGGTGTTTTAAAACCCCCAGGTTGTACACACATGCAAGCTAGCTGGTCAGGAGACATGACTAATATACTGAAGAGATTACTGCTATAAGGTCTGTTTTTCAAAGTACATGTGTGATGACTGTCTGTGTCCTGCATGCTGAAGAGAAGCTGCCTTGTTTTCTATGCTGAAGAGAAGCTATTTTGTTTTTATATGCTGAAGAGCAGCTATTTAGTTTTTGTGTGCTGTATGTTTTTAAGACTCAATAAATTAGCCTTATCAAGAGAACCTGCGTGTGTGGTTGCATGCACCCTGCAACGTATGGTGTCAGAAGTGCCGGAATTTTGAGAGGCCCCTGCAGTTGAAGGGCCAAACACACACACAAAAAATGAGAAAAAAGAAAGAATTTTTAAAAGAGTTTCTGGGCG
The DNA here is from genome assembly GCA_036426205.1 of Ascaphus truei. Taxonomy (NCBI): domain Eukaryota; kingdom Metazoa; phylum Chordata; class Amphibia; order Anura; family Ascaphidae; genus Ascaphus; species Ascaphus truei. Next base: position 21,379 of record WSYH01001683.1, read on the forward strand.
AGCACACCAGACAGCAGGGACTGTTAATGCAGGAGCAGATTAAACAGCAGGGACTGTTAATGCAGGAGCAGGCCCAACTGCTATTGCAGCAGCAAACCCAGCTCCTAACCCAGCAGCAGGCAGCACAGGATTAGCGGATGGTCAAGCTGCTGACCCAATTCCAGGGGTCCGCCAGTCCAGAACTTGCGAACAAACCCCCGGTCATCCTGAGGAAAATGGCTCCGAACGAGGATCCAGAGGTTTTTCTATTGACATTTGAAAGGGTTGCCGAAGCTCAGGGCTGGGCTGCAGATCGCTGGGCAACTGCTTTGGCCCCGCTCCTCATAGGAGAAGCCCAGGCCTCATATCAGGGCCTCCCAGCGGATCAGGCAATGGACTACCAACAAGTAAAAGCCGCCATACTGGATCGCTTAGGTCTGACCCCAGAGACCTACCAGTAGCAGTTCCGGAACCTGAAGTACACCGCCAAGATGAGACCCCGGATCCTCGCTCAGCGGTTATTGGACTTGTGTACTCGCTGGATATAACCCGAGGAGTGCACTAAGTTGGCAATTCTTGAGCAAGTGGTTTTGTTACAATTCCTACAGATAATACCCCCTTCTGCAAGCTCGTGGGTAAAACGCCATGCTGCTGAAACCCTAGCTTTGTCGATCCGACTCGTTGAGAACTTCCTTGGGGCCGTAGATCAAGCGAGTGCCCTGGACCCAACGGATCCAACTTCACCAGCACTTGCGGATACCCAAAGAGGGAGATTGGAACAACGGGGAAACTACGGCCCCTCCGTACGCAACCGCCAAGTGCCACGAAAGGAGCAGTCCTTCCAACAAGGAAGAAGTCAAAACGCAGGGCACCGCCAAGACCCTCATCCCCTACCTGATGTCGGATTGTCACCAAATGAGAGGAAGTTCCGAGGACGTCGCCCACAGGACCCACCAGATGCCTGGTCTCCAGTATCCGGTCCAGCGGAGCACTATCCGCGGCACCCTCCTGCGAGGGAACCCTCTCCATATTCCGCCTGCGGAGAACAAGGCCACCGGCATGTGGACTGTTCACAGATGTATTGTTCCTTCAGCAGGACCATCGCCTCGGCCTTCAATGGAGAAAATTACAAGCCCTATTTCCAGCCCAGGTTGGGGGTAAAACCGTCCAAGCCCTTGTAGATTAGGGCTCTGGGAAAATTCTGGTCTTCCAGGAACTGTTACCGCCTAACGTGTGTTCTTTTGACTCTCCATGGAGTATAGAGTGTATACACAGCGATGTAAAACGGTATCCGACGGCCAAAATCCGGCTACAGGTAAAAGGTCAGGAGGCCTACCTCGAAGTAGGAGTCGCTCCTTGGCTCCCTGCCCTCGTTGTGCTCGGCAGGGACTGGCCTTTCTTTTCGGACCTAATGGCTCCAGTCTCTCACGAGGAGACTTCTTCTATGGCTCAGGAGAACCCTGGCAAACTGTTCCCCTTCACGGCAGACCTTTTCCCCAGCAGACACCGGGTTCAAAAGACTCGGAAGCAAAGACGCTCTGACAAACAGGACTGGTTGCAGAAATCTGGGTCTCAAGGTGACCATTCTAGTAGCCAGAAGTCACAAGTGATGGCGGGGAATGGCCAGAGGGAGGGGGATATGGGCCCTTGATCTTTACCAGACCTATACCTCCCTGATTTTCACCAGAGGCAAAGGGAAGACCCTGTCCTTGCTAGACAGTATGATAAAGTGGTAAAAATTGATGAGCAGATATTGAATTCCCAGGGGGTGATAGTATTCCCCCATTTTGAATTATCAAATGATATCCTGTATAGGGTGAACAGGCAGACACAAACCAGGGAGGTCACAAGACAGATATTGGTTCCCAAGGCATTTGTTAAATCTGTGTTCACTCTAGCCCATACTTTCCCTTGGGGTGGTCACCTTGGCAGGGATAAAACATTGTACCGTATTTCGTCCCGATTCTATTGGCCAGGGATGCATAGTGATATTGCTAAGTTATGTGTGGCATGTCCGGAGTGCCAGCTAACTAGTCCAAAGGGACAAAAACCAGCCCCTTTGGTTCCTCTACCCTTGGTGTCAGTTCCCTATGAGAGGATTGGGGTAGACTTGGTAGGACCTCTAGAACCTTCTGCGAAAGGTCACAGGTTTATTCTTGTTAGTTGACTATGCAACAAGATATGCTGAGGCGTTCCCCCTGAGAACAGCAACGGCGAAGCAAGTAGCCAACAAGTTGTTGGAGCTGTTTTCACAGGTTGGACTTCCCTAGGTTATGTTGACAGACCAAGGTACACATGTTATGGCTAAACTGATGCAGGATGTCTTAAAATTACTAGAGGTCAAGTCTGTTCGGACATCTGTCCACCATCCACAGACTGACGGATTGGTGGAAAGATTTAACCGAACTCTAAAAGGGATGCTGAGGAAATTTGTAGATTCAGAGAAGAGAGCCTGGGATGAACTTCTCCCTTTTCTGCTGTTTGCAGCACGGGAAGTTCCCCAAGCCTCCACGGGATTCTCTCCATTTGAACTGCTGTGTATCTGCCAACCCCGGGGTATCCTAGACCTCCTAAAGGAGTCCTGGGAGGAACAGCGGTCCCCTTCTAAGAATACCCTGCAATATATATTTGACCTTAGGAAGCGTCTAGATGTGGTCGGGCATTTTGTTAGGGAGAATCTTAGATCAGCCTAGGACCATCAGAAGGGACATTACAATCAAAATGTATGAGTGTGTTTCACCCAAAAGATCAAGTGATGGTTTTGTTACCCAGTTGTGAGAGCAAACTCCTAGCCAAATGTCAGGGCCCATTCGAAGTACTCTGCCACACGGGTGATGTGGATTACGAGATTGCTCAACCAGGGTACAGGAAGGGTAAACAAATTTACCATGTGAACTTGCTGAAACCCTGGAAGGTGCAGCGGTCTCTATTCATCCACCCGTGGAGGAGGAAATGGACTTGGGTCCTCAGCCCCCATGGGAGAACATCGTGGGTGGCGATAAAATCCCAATGGGTAGACAGTTGTCCTCTGAACAAAAAGGGGACTTGTTAGAAATAATTAAACAATTCCATGATGTTTTTTCTGATTTACTAAATGACTTGCCTAGGCGCCACAGCTCTCTACTAAATTATAAAGTGTGATACAATCAATTAAATGATGTTACCCGACAGGGTACTTCTCAAACCTTCCAGGGAAATATGCTCGGATTTCCCACAAGTACAGTCGTGGTTGGTTGTGGAAAGTGAGCGACCCGGTCAGGAAAACAACATGTGAATAAAAAACATATACAAACAATAATTGTGCAGTATTGTGATTCAATGATGAGTTAATTTGCGTAAATCTTAGCTCTGGGGGAGAACCTACTTACAGCAACATATAGGGTAAATTNNACCTATAGGGTCAATTCGGTGTCTCTGAAAAAACTTTTTTTTCCATTTTGTCAGATAAGAGATAGGTGGTGAGTTTCTTTGGGTAGGTCTTTTATCCCCTCTTGATCTTCCCTTATGAGGGTGCTTCAGGAATGGTGGAGCTCAATTTCCCATAAAATTGTGTAAAAGAGAGCAGAAGAAACGGCCAATAGTATAGCTTGTACAAGCAGTGTTTATAAACAATGAAATGGTAGGGAATGTAATGTACTCACATTCTGTACACAAATATCAGGCACATAAAGGTTTCTTTAGCGCTCAGTGCGCCTGCTGTGGCTGTCTCCCCTCCTCCACTGTTCCTAGTGTTGTCGTGCGATGGCGTCTGAAGTCACTCCGGGTGGTATTCGGACACATCCGATGGCACCGAGGGGGGATCACTGGACGGCACAAAGCTGGAGTCTTGGAGTCTTTGGTCTTCGCTTCCAGTCAGCGTGCAGTTGACTGAGTAAGTCTGGATCAGGCTCTACGCGTTTCGGCGTCATACAGCTTCGTCAGGAGCGTCATACAGTATTACGGTGGGCATGGTGTATTTATGTGAATAAAGTCTAATTGGTTAATTGTGCTAATCTCTTCAACTGATTCAAAACAGAATTTAACCCACAGGTTTGCCTTTACATAGGCACATGCTCTGTGGTCAAAAAAAACCTACACTCATTGCTTACATAATATTTAAAATACATAATGGTTTATTAAGACAATCTTTATTTATACATAATTAAAAAACTATAAGAATATAAAAATTAATTAATTGGTAATATAGATTTATTAAATAATGCAAGTGGATAATCATTCTGTCCAGTTAACTATATTATAATAATAAAAAAGACAGATAAAACTATCAATTAAATACAAAATAATAATAATAACACACAGATCATGAAGACTATCAGGTTGGGAGAGAGGAGAGATATGAAACAAGTATTAGTGTGGCAAATACTGTCTACATTAAATATTGTATGAGGAGATTTCAGATTCTTATATGTTACTGGTGTGTTTCTTTCATTTGGAGGTAGGACTTAAGGGTAAAGGTCATGTGTTATAGATGGGTATATAATTAAGATTAAATATTTATTTACATTAAATAATTATAAAAATATAAACTAACAGCGGGACTATAATCGATGTTAAAAAATGTAATTAAAAAATCTTTATAAAAAGATTTGTATAACAAAGGGAATATCTATCAAATTTAGCTTAATTTTAAGTTATAAATTTAAAATTCATTAAAACATTACAATGGTAAAAAATTGATAAAAACAATGAAACAATCCTAAGACAAGCAATAATAAAAGAGATGATTGTAGTTAAAAAAGGGGCCAAAGAGATGAGTCAATTTAGTCATTGTAAAAGGGTAGCACTTCAAAGTCTGATTCAAGCCATGTGGTATTAATGTACCTAGCTTGTGAATCCAGTACATTTCTTTTACTCAATCCACTCTCGTGAACGGCCCTCCAGTGTTGTTTCACATTCTCGATAGCCATAAATTTCAGACTATCCGGATTTGACTGATGATATTTTGCGTAGTGTTTTGAAACGCTGTGAGTTAAAATCCCCCTTCTGATGTTACTAAGGTGTTTCTCTCCCTGCCAAATAAGGATAATGTCATCAATGTAGCGCCGCCATAGGACAAGATTCCCCCAGAGCCTCGGGCCAGATGGTTTATCATTGTTTTATAATTTTTTACCATTGTAATGTTTTAATGAATTTTAAATATAAACTTAAAATTAAGCTAAATTTGTAGATATTCCCTTTTTTATACAAAATCTTTTTATAAGATTTTTTAATTACATTTTTTAACATCGATTATAGTCCCGCTGTTAGTTTATATTTTATATATTATTTAAGGTATAATAATATTATCTAAATTATATACCCCAATCTATAAACATTTGACCTTTACCCTTAAGTCTACCTCCAAATGAAGATAACACCCAGTAACATATAAGAATCTGAAATCTCCTCATACAATATTTAATGTAGACAGTATTTGCCACACTAATACTTGTTTCATATCTCTCTCTCTCCCAACCTAGATAGTCTTCTGATCTGTTGTGTTTATTATTATTTTGTATTTAATATGATAGTAATTATCTGCTTTTTATTTATTATAATTATAGTTAACTGGACAGAATGAGTTATCACACTTGCATTATTAATAAATCTATATTACCAATTAAAATTTTTTATAATTCTTATAGTTTTTTAATTATGTATAATAAAGATTGTCTTATAAAACCATTATGTATTTTAAATATTAGTGTAAAGCAATGAGTGTAGGTTTTTTTGACCACAGAGCAATGTGCCTCTATGTAAAGCAAAACCGTGGGTTAAATCTGTTTTGATCCGTTGAAAGAGATTAGCACTAATAACAATTAGACTTTTATAAATAATACACCATGCACACGTAATACTGTATGACGTCTGACGAAGCTGTATGACGAAGACGAAATGCGTAGAGCTGATCCGAGCTTACTCAGTCAAGCTGCAGCTGACTGGAAGCGAAGACCAAAGACTCCAAAGACTCCAGACGGTTGTGCGCTCAGTGATCCCCCCTCGGTGCCTCACAGTCCATTGCCATCGGATGTGTCCAGATACCACCGGAAGTGACGTCAGACGCATCGCGACGACAACACTAGGAACAGAGGAGGACGGGGAGACAGCACAGCAGGCGCACTGAGCGCTAAAAGAAACCTTATGGCGATATTGTGTACAGATGTGAGTACATTCCCTACCATTCATTGTTTAAAAACACTGCTTGTACAAGCTATACTATGGCCGTTCCCTCTGCTCTTCTTTTACACATATTTTATGGGAAATTGAGGCTCCACCATTCCTGAAGACCTCATAAGGGAAGATCAAGGGGGATAAAAGACCCTACCAAAGAAAACCTCACCACCATATCATTATCTGACAGAGTCAGAGAAAAGCGAATTTACCCTATATGTTGCTGTAAGTAGGTTCTCCCCACGAGCTAGTTTTTTCTCGATTTGCCAGGGAAACTAATTTAATTTCACGTGATCGAGACAGCCGCCGCCTGGGGTAAAAGTCCCGTCTTATAGGTTGCCTGAAAGTCGTAGGCCCTGGTAGAGAAGGAGGACAAGAAATGTTACACTTAGAGTGATTGGGAATATGCAATGCTGAGTGGTGTAGATACCTAGGTTATTGGTCCCTAAATCCGATGGGAAGGTAAGATTTGTGGGGACCTCCGAAAGGTCAATGCGGTATCAAGTTTGACGCATATCCGATGCCAAGGGCGGACGAGTTTAATTGACGCGCTGGTAACGCGGAATATTATCCACGCTGGACTTAACAAAAGAATATTGGGAAATCCTTTACGAGGAAAGTCCAACGTGCAAAATAGCCTTTGCCACTCCCATGTGTTTATACCAGTTTGTGACAAATGCCTGGACGCCTATGGAGGCCCAGCCACATTCAGAGATAGGATAAAGGCTAACTAAAACCCATAGGACTTATGGCGAGCCTACCTAGATGACATTGTCATTTATGTCAACACGGCGGGGGCCCCATCTAAATAGGCGGAAATAGTCGGTCCTCAACATCTCATAAGAGAGGCAAGCTCACAGCCACCCTATGAATGTGCTTTGGTAAGGTGGACGGAAACCAAAATACTCTAGGGTAGCAGTGGGACGGTGGAAAGTTAAGGGCTGACAGTAGCTGACATTACGGGTAGTTGCCTGAAGAGTGTGTTCTGACCCCCCAAAACAAAATGCGGTACGCTCTATGTGGGTTTGCAGTCTAGGTACATCGGTCGGTTCATCCCCAACTACTCGGAAGGTTGCAGCCCCATTAACGGACCTCACAAAAAAAGATAGTGTGCCCCTACCTTCCCTCCTCCACGAGTGGTTCTTAGGTTCAGATTCATGTATGAGTTGAGGACAAAAAAGTTGTCTATCAGAGGGTCCCGTACTTAGAAGCCTAGACTTCAACAGGCCTTTGTAAGTGCCAAACTGATGCACCAGAGATATGGCTAGGGGCCGTGTTGTCACAACCGTTTGAGGGAGTTGGAACATCCAATCCTTTGAGTAGGAAATTTTTCCCGAGGGAAAAAAAAAAACCACTACTCAGTGATTGAGAAGGGTGCCTCGCAGTAAAGTGGGCAACGGGTCTGATTGAGGCTATACCCTCGCAGGGGTCCATTTTCATCTTGGTGTACGGACCATGCTCCATTAAGTGGGTTAATAGTATGAAGGACCTCTAATGCTAGATTGACCAAGTGGTATATGGCCTCCCAACCCTCTCATTTGAGATTAGCACAAGGCTGGGGAAAAGAAAAAGCCAAATGCTGACTTTTCTAGAGAAGGGGTGGATGGTCGGGCTTCAGCCGTTGCGTGGCCCCGACAAACACTAACCGGGGAGGAATGTGACCAGGTGTGAATGAACGTACACCAAGACTAATACCTGGCCAAACCTAGGTTTGTTTAGCTGCAGTGCAGACAATGACGAGGTTAAGTTTCAGTTTGGAGGACTGCTAATAGTCTGACCCAGCTGCCTAATCACGGTGTTTAAAAACCCCAGGTTGTACACACTGAAAGCTAGCTGGTAAGCGGACAGGACTGATTACTGAAGAGATCACTGCTTAAATAAGTGTGTTTTCAAAGTACATGTCGTCGATACTGTCTGTGTCCTGCATGCTGAAGAGAAGCCGCCTTGTTTTCTTGTGATTAAACGCTCTATGTTGTTTGTGAGCTGTTATTTTTAAGGCTCCAATATATAAGCCTATCAAGAGAACACCCGCGTTAACTTGCATGTACCCTGCAACAACCTGCCTCACCTTTATTTGTAAACCCCAACTCAACCCCCTCACACACATGTCAGAGTGAAAACGGTGACGATTCAGGATTCATTACCTTCTATGTTTTCCCTACGTTCCATCTCCTTGCAATCCCTTACCTTCTCCCCAATCTGTCCAATCCCCACTGGCCCTTCCGTTACCTCCACCGATTACCTCGCGCATGCCCCGCATGGCCCGGCGTCGCTTTTCCTCCACTCAGTGCACGCCCACCGCAACCACATGTAGCTGCGCTTCACTCACGCGAACCTGCGTGCGCGCGTAGTACCTGCCTCTCACTGGTTTGCTCCGTCGCTCCTCTGACGTCCTCCAGCGGGTGCCCAGCCAGCGTAGCGCCTGGTGGTGCGGCCGTGCTTGTGCTCACTTCTGCATCGCAGAGGGACGCGCGCACAAGCTCCTCCTCGTGCTCGTCCGCCTTCTGCCCCTCCTCAGCTCTCAGCTCGCGGCCATTGTCACAGGCTTTCACAGCTGTTGCTTGAGCACTGCACCACATACAGAGGGCCTTGCTTTGCGCACACGCCTCTTATTTGGTATGCAAATATAAAAATGTAAAAAGTGATTGTTCAAAAAAGTAAAACCTGGTATGATATACTGTAGTAGTTAAATAGTTTTTAAATGCTCTAAGACTTTTTTGTTTATTTAAGAGGGTAGAAACTCAGAGTGCCGGGGAAGGCTGTGTGTAACCAATGTTACTGTATATACTATTTCAGCTAAGCTGGATTTATCTTTTTTTTTTTTATGTCATAAGAGAAGAAAAAATTATATCAGCAACTAGTATCGGTTACACAGGCTATTTTATAAGTAGTGCATTTTTCTTTAGAACACATACAAAATTTTTTAGCATTAAAAGTACGAGCAAGTCTAATGTAATGAGCAGCGGAATACAGAAGTGTTCTATGTAGTTGGGAATTATTCGTTTTAGGGCTACACATTATTCTTAAAGTCTAGCCCAAAAATCCCCAAATCAGTTGCTTCCTGTTTCTTCATCTCACTTTATTACTTTTAAAAATATGATTGAGTATCTCATGGGTTATAGTTAGATTACATTCCATGGACAACGTATCCGAATTTGTTGGCATTGCCACATTCATTTCCTTAACAGTTTACAATTTGTTGATTTGTTAAAGTGTAATTTAAAGGGGTGTGAGAGTGAAAGGTGGAGTGTCATTTAAATCTAATTGGGATTGTACACAATTCGTTGGTTGATAAGAAATTAATATTTATCCAGGACATTATTTTTATGCTTTGCTTCGGTTTCTCTAAATGATCTAACTTTATTAATTACAGAACATTAGCTTTTCCCACAAGATTAATCCAATTACTGAATCTGAATTATCTTCTAATTAAGCCACCCAGTTGTGACCCTATTTTCACTTGGGTTGTTGTTGTAAATCTAATCTTTGGCATTCACATTCACAAAACTGTTATAAGCATAAGTCATGGCATCATTATTAATTACATAGCACATTGACTGCCGTACGAAAAAGAATATGTTCATTGTATCCTTACCACACATAAAAATGAACCTTTTATTGTAATGCGTAATTACTATAAAACGTTTTCCCATTTGTTTTTAATTTTTGGATTTAAATTTGCAAATAAGCATTTAATTATTTGAAGAATAAAAACAATTCAAAAGAATATTACGTATACAGTCATATCTATTTGAATAGAGAATACTTTTTTAGTACTATAGTGCAGTAGCTATCTTTAGAACTTGTTATAAAGCTTGTTTTGGCTGGATAAATCATCTTATCTGTTGTTGCAGGAATTCTATTTTGATGTATTTATTATGCAAATAAACATTTGTTTTTGACTCAAGTACCGAAAAACACTAATCTTAAGTGTCATTCAAGACAACGTGCTCAGCAACCTTGTTCGAGGTTTGGTAAGATACTTTTATTGGACCAACAGTATTTGAAATGTTAAAGATCTTCGAAACTCACAGAATCCTTCATGTTGGACAGAAAAGTCAGAAGAAAAAAGCAGAAAGGGCAGACCTTTTCATACATATTTCTTTCATTATATTCTTTACATAACTCTCCTGTCTCTTTCGTTGCCCGCGCCCTCATTCTAGTATCGTGATTACTTTTTCTCTCGTCATGTGTATCTAAGTCTCGCGATTAAAGTCCAGCGACGGCGAGCGACGTCGTGTACAACAAAGGCAAGACTATAAGCGCAGCCTAACGGATAGGGTCATATACAGTTTTAATGTTATGATAACTAGAATAGTCCAGCCTTATAAAACAGCATATAAGTAAAGAAAATAACAGTCACAGAACTAGTGTGAAGGCATTGGTGGTACCGGTGGGAGGTATTGTGATCATTTGAGGTTGTGCAAATTACACTCTCTGTGAGTGGATTAGAATAATGTAATTAATGCATCCAGGGTGATTGCGGTAACTAAAGCCATCCATGCGACATATATGGGCAAACTCATAAACTATATTCCTGCCTTGTTACCTGCGACTTCCCAGACACCCCAGACCGTCGTGAATGGCTGGTGCCCCAAACTGAATCAGATTGCACGCCGCTTGTGCACAAACTCAAAGCATCTCTAATCCTGGGACATATGATGTGAGAATTTCAATGATGGTGCCCAGCAGAAAGACGAAGCTTCGGTTTGCTTATAAAAACAGGGAATGAGGGTGGTGGAAACAGATTGTTGAATTAGCAGAATGTGAAGACTATATTGGTAACATATGAATTATTCTTCAAGACACAATCCAAATAGAAAATGAACATGAGGGGACACAATGGGAGAAAAGACATTACATGACTATATCATAGCTCAACAGAAAACACATGTGAACGCACCGGTAGGATAAGCACATCAACAATAGGTAGAAATTCAGTAGGTAGCAAAAAGGGTTTTTAATTACTTGAAAAAGTCAAAGCAACATCTAACATTTTGGTGGTACACAAGCACACGTCATCATGTGTTAGACATGGCTCATCCTATGAATGTCACCACACTGGAGACACCTCTGCACTCGGTGAGGTATTCTGCATCTGGCTGTGGGACAACACACCGGAGGAGGTGGGGGGTGGGGGTAGGTAATTATGGACAGTATATATAATTGTGATTATCATTACGTCATTACTCGTATCCTGAGAAGGTGTCCTGGGTGAACAAAACTGTTGGATGCTACTATGACTTTTGTAATGAAACACACAGTCCCTGCAAAGCTCAACCCCCAGAACCAATAAACATAAAGAGACACATAACAAGACATCAAAGAAGACATCAAAAAACAGCAAAAACAAAAGATAACAGCAAAGTATAAAGCAAATAAGACATCAATATAACATGTCAAAATATATTACATAAATGATAAGTATAGATATATACATACAATAAAAATAAAGATATATATATATATATACACAGTGGTCAACAATCACCAAAAAATTTTACCGCCCAAAAAAAATTACTCGCCACCTAGTACCAAAGTGTGGCTGCTTGGGACAATAGGAGCTCGCCAGAGGTTAAATCCACTCGCCCGGGGCGTGCAAATGTATAGGTTTTGTCGAAAACTGATAATACTGTATTGTATCAAAAGGAGTGCAAACGAGTGTGGCCAAATGATAAAACAAAAAAGACAAGAATACCCAATGCTAAATCCAATGTGACAAAATCATAGTTAAATAGTCATGTAGTATTCTCACGAATAAGGGTCATTTAGTAAACCCTTTGGCCAAAATAGTTTTAAGCCTGCAGCCACGTCACGGCATGGACCAGTATGTGATCCTAACATACTGTGAACATTCTCATTTACTCTGCAATGGAGGGAGAATAGTTCAGTAGACTTGTCCTGCACAGGTACATGGAAAAACTGCTACTCAAAAGTGGCGGTGGGTGGCTTAAAACAGGGGGAGTAGCCAACAACCTACAACCAACTGATACCATTTCAAATATAATTAATAAAGACACAGTCCATGCAACCCTGCAAGCTCTAACCCCATAACCAGAACATTTGACACACACAACTCTAAATCCTAGCTTTTGTCTACTTTTGCAATAGACAAGGTAGGCAGCAGCATATGCACTATGGGGTCGTAGCATTTTGTCCTTTATCTTGGACATGGCTGGAGCCCCAGTAACCCAACGGCCATAGTGATAATTGGATAAAATGAGAGGGGTGGCAAGGCAGTTGTGCATTGTTCCTCCAACTAAAGGTATCTAAACCATATCCTTTCGTAAGGTTAGGGTGGACATAAACTTGCTTACCAGGGAGTAAAGCAATTCATCACCCTTGGAATTGGGTATGCATAAATTCGGATACGGCATTACCTTTCGGAGATCCACACAACCATCGGTTTAGGGACAACACTATAGGGCTACATACCATCATGTGGATCCTCAATCGCAACAATACACACATTGCTATTATCTCCCTCTCTACAAGGTCGTTCTGGCTTCTGGCAATCTGTTGGGAGAGGACACGTACTTTTATGCCCGGTTCCATCTCAGTCTAGGGACACTAAACCAGTCTGCCCATGCAGCTCGGGAAAAACTCAGGAAACGGGTCACATAATTCCAGTAGGTCTGACCTTTGTTTTGCTGATTAACTGACCTCCCATAGGGACCTGATGGTCATTTGAAGCATTACCGTTTGGAGGCTGTGGACCCAAATCGTCTTCCTTCCAGAGGATGGATGAATAGCGATCTCATAGTTTTCTAGGGTTTCAGATGGTTACATGGTAGATTTGTTACCCTTCTGGACCCTGGTTGAGTGATTCATTTTTCACCTCCGATGAGGCAGAGAACTTGGAAAAGGCACTTCCACTTTGCTAGGAGTTAGTCTCTGAAGTCGGGGATAATAGCCAGAATCACTTGGTCCCAGGTGGAAGACCATGTGGGGCATTTGGTTATTCTACCTCTCTTGACATTCTGAGCCGATTTTTTAGATTTCCTTAGCAAACCGACCTATCATGGTCTAGGCAGTTTCTAAGGTCATTACATACAAGGGGTATTCTTGGAGGGGGAGGGCTCCTCCTCAAGGATTCTTCAGTAGGTCCAGCAGAATACCCCGGGGATGGTGGTCCATATAGAAGTTCAAAGGGGTGAAACCTGTGGAGGCTTGGGGAACTTGTCATACTGCTGGGCCAAGTTTATTCGAGCATTGCCGTTCTTGGCCGCAGCAGTATCCTGGCGCGGGCCGCAGGGTTAGGCGCGGCCGAAGCAGCGGAAGAGACCGCTCCGCATCAGGGCCCTCTCCCTTACGCTGCCGGGTCCGCCGGTCCCCCCGGAACCCCCTGCGCCGTACGCGATAGACGGGGACACCCAGGGACTCCCTCGGGGAGCCCTGGACGCGCAGTGCAGGGGGCGCTGGCACACCGATGATGCGTGAACCGCGCATCGGTGGATGCGCGGCTACGCTGAGGGAGTGCGGCTCGCAAGCGGGAAAATTCCCGGCTTGTAGATTTATTAAATAATGCAAGTGTGATAACTCATTCTGTCCAGTTAACTATAATTATAATAAATAAAAAAAAAGGAATGATTATCAAATTTAGCTTAATTTAAGTTATAAATTTAAAATCATTAAAACATTACAATTGGTAAAAAATTGATAAAACAATGATAAAACCATCTGGCCCGGAGGCGTGCTGGGGGGGAATCTTGTCCTATGGCGGCGCTACATTGATGACATTATCCTTATTTGGCAGGGAGAGAAACACCTTAGTAACATCAGAAGGGGATTTTAACTCACAGCGTTTCAAAACACTACGCAAAATATCATCAGTCAAATCCGGATAGTCTGAAATTTATGGCTATCGAGAATGTGAAAAACACTGGAGGGGCCGTTCAGAGGTGGATTTAAGTAAAAGGGAAATGTATGGATTCACAAGCTAGGTACATTAATACACATGGCTTGTGATTCAGACTTTGAAGTGCTACCCTTTTTACATGACTGAAATTGAATCATCTTTGGCCTTTTTTAACTACAATCACTCTCTTTTATTTATTGCTTGTCTTAGGATTGTTTTCATTGTTTTATCAATTTTACCAATTGTATGTTTTAATGAATTTTAAATTTTAAACTTAAAATTAGCTAAATTTGATAGATATTCCTTTGTTATACAAAAATCTTTTTATAAAGATTTTTAATTACATTTTTTAACATCGATATAGTCCCGCGTTAGTTTATATTTAATATTTAAGTAATAAATTATCTAATTAATCCCCAACTATAAAACATGACCTTTACCCTTAAGTCTACCTCCAAAAGAAAGATAAACACCAGTAACATATAAGAATCTGAAATCTCTCATACAATATTAATAGACAATATTTGCCACACTAATACTTGTTTCATATCTCTCCTCTCTCCCAACCTAGATAGTCTTCATGATCGTTGTGTATTATTATTATTTTGTATTAATGAAGAGAAGTTATCGTCTTAAATAAAAGTTAACGGACAGAATGAGTGAGCACACCGCAAATAGAATCTATATTCCAATTAATTAATTTTTATAATTCTTATAGTTTTTTAATTATGTTAAATAAAGATTGTCTAATAAACCATTATGTATTTTAAATATATGTAAAGCAATGAGTGTAGGTTTTTTGACCACAAGCAATGTGCTTATGAAAGGCAAACCTGTGGGTTAAATTCTGTTTTGATGAATCGTTGAAAGAGATTCAGCACTAATTAACTTATACAAAAATCTTTTTATAAAGATTTTTTAATTACATTTTTTAACATCGATTATAGTCCCGCTGTTAGTTTATATTTTATTAATTATTTAATGTATAATAAATATTTATCTTAATTATATACCCCAATCTATAACACATTGACCTTTACCCTTAAGTCTACCTCCAAATGAAAGATAACACCCAGTAACATATAAGAATCTGAAATCTCCTCATACAATATTTAATGTAGACAGTATTTGCCACACTAATACTTGTTTCATATCTCTCCTCTCTCCCAACCTAGATAGTCTTCATGATCTGTTGTGTATTATTATTATTTTGTATTTAATATGATAGTATTATCTGTCTTTTTTATTTATTATAATTATAGTTAACTGGACAGAATGAGTTATCACACTTGCATTATTTAATAAATCTATATTACCAATTAATTAATTTTTATAATTCTTATAGTTTTTTAATTATGTATAAATAAAGATTGTCTTAATAAAACCATTATGTATTTTAAATATTATGTAAAGCAATGAGTGTAGGTTTTTTTGACCACAGAGCAATGTGCCTATGTAAAGGCAAACCTGTGGGTTAAATTCTGTTTTGAATCAGTTGAAAGAGATTAGCACTAATTAACCAATTAGACTTTATTCACATAAATACACCATGCCCACGTAATACTGTATGACGCTCCTGACGAAGCTGTATGACGCAGCGAAACGCGTAGAGCCTGATCCAGAGCTTACTCAGTCAAGCTGCAGCTGACTGGAAGCGAAGACCAAAGACTCCAAAGACTCCAGACGTTTGTGCGCTCCAGTGATCCCCCCCTCGGTGCCTCACAGTCCATTGCCATCGGATGTGTCCAGATACCACCCGGAAGTGACGTCAGACGCCATCGCGACGACAACACTAGGAACAGAGGAGGACGGGGAGACAGCACAGCAGGCGCACTGAGCGCTAAAAGAAACCTTTATGTGCCTGATATTTGTGTACAGAATGTGAGTACATTCCCTACCATTTCATTGTTTATAAAACACTGCTTGTACAAGCTATACTATTGGCCGTTTCTTCTGCTCTTCTTTTACACATATTTTATGGGAAATTGAGCTCCACCATTCCTGAAGCAACCCTCATAAGGGAAGATCAAGAGGGGATAAAAGACCTACCCAAAGAAACCTCACCACCATATCATTATCTGACAGAGTCAGAGAAAAGCGAATTTACCCTATATGTTGCTGTAAGTAGGTTCTCCCCCAGAGCTAAGTTTTTTCTGATTTGCCAGGGAAAACTAATTTAATTTCACGTGATCGAGACAGCGCCTGGGGTAAAAGTTCCCGTCCTTATAGGTTGCCTGAAAGTCGTAGGGCCCTGGTAGAGAAGGAGGTACAAGAAATGTTACACTTAGGAGTGATTGAGGAATCATGCAGTGAGTGGTGTAGTCTACTAGTTATGGTCCCTAAATCCGATGGGAAGGTAAGATTTTGTGTGGACCTCCGAAAGGTCAATGCGGTATCCAAGTTTGACGCATATCCGATGCCAAGGGCGGACGAGTTAATTGACGCCCTTGGTAACGCGGAATATATATCCACGCTGGACTTAACAAAAGAATATTGGGAAATACCTTTAGAGGAAAAGTCCAAGTGCAAAATAGCCTTTGCCACTCCCATGTGTTTATACCAGTTTGTGACAATGCCATTTGGACTGCATGGAGCCCCAGCCACATTTCAGAGACTCATGGATAAAGTGCTAAAACCCCATAGGACTTATGCCGCAGCCTACCTAGATGACATTGTCATTTATAGTAAACACTGGCGGGCCCATCTAAATAGGCTGAAATCGGTCCTCAAATCTCTAAGAGAGGCAAGGCTCACAGCCAACCCTATGAAATGTGCCTTTGGTAAGGCGGAAACCAAATACTTAGGGTATGCAGTGGGAGGTGGAAAAGTAAGGCCACTAGCTGACAAGGTAGTTGCCCTGAAAGAAGTTCTGACCCCCCAAACAAAAATGCTGGTACGCTCTCTGCTGGGTTTAGCAGGGTACTATCGGCGGTTCATCCCCAACTACTCGGAAGTTGCAGCCCCATTAACGGACCTCACAAAAAAGTGTGCCCCTACACAAGTGGTATGGTCAAGGGAGTGTCAGAGAGCCTTTGAGGACAAAAAAAGTTGTCTATCAGAGGGTCCCGTACTTAGAAGCCTAGACTTCAACAGGCCTTTTGTAGTGCAAACTGATGCCACAGAGATAGGGCTAGGGGCAGTGTTGTCACAACAGTTTGAGGGAGTGGAACATCCAATCCTTTTTCTGAGTAGGAAATTGTTCCCGAGGGAAAAAAACTACTCAGTGATTGAGAAGGAGTGCCTCGCAGTAAAGTGGGCAATCGAGGCTTTGAGGCATTACCTGGCAGGGGTCCATTTTACTCTGGTGACGGACCATGCTCCATTAAAGTGGTTAAATAGTATGAAGGACTCTAATGCTAGATTGACCAAGTGGTATATGGCCCTCCAACCCTTCTCATTTGAGATTCAGCACAGGCTGGGAAAAGAAAATGCAAATGCTGACTTTTCTAGAGAAGGGGTGGATGGTCGGGCTTCAGCCGTGCGTGGCCCCAGCCACACACTAACAGGGGAGGAATGTGACAGGGTGAATGAACGTCACCAGCCATATACCTGGCAAACCTATGTTTAGGCTTGCAGTGCAGCAATGACGAGGTTAAGTTTCAGTTTGGAAGGACTGCTTAATTAGTCTGACCCCAGCTGCATAATCACGGTGTTTTAAAACCCCCAGGTTGTACACACATGAAAGCTAGCTGGTCAGGAGACAGGACTGATATACTGAAGAGATCACTGCTATAAGGTCTGTTTTTCAAAGTACATGTGTGATTACTGTCTGTGTCCTGCATGCTGAAGAGAAGCTGCCTTGTTTTCTATGCTGATGAAACGCTATTATGTTTTTGTGAGCTGTATATTTTTAAGGCTCCATATATAAGCCTTATCAAGAGAACCCGCGTGTAACTTTGCATGTACCCTGCAACACCTGCCTTCACCTTTATTTGTATAACCCCAATACTCAACCCCATCACACACATGTAGAATGAAATACTGTGACGATTCAGGGGATTCCTTCCCCTTGTTTTCCCTCTGTTCCATCTCCTGCCAATCCCTCTACCCTTTCCCACTCCTGTCCCATTCCGTCTACCTCTCCCAGATTACCTCAGCGCATGCCCCGCATGGCCCCGCGTGCCCGCACAGTTCCCGAACCCATGCAGTGACGCTCTCCACTCCCGGACACCTGCTGTGCCCGCGGCTAGTACCTCACCTTCCCTGGTTGCTCCGTCCGCTCCTCTGCCTTCCTCCAGCGGGGTGCCCGCAGCGCTCCGCGTGCCTGGTGGTGCGGCCTGTGCTTGTGCTCCCTCTGCTCGCAGAGGGCGCGCGCACACGCTCCTCCTCTGGGTCCTGTCGCCCTTCTGCTCCCTCCTCTCAGTCCCTGCGGGCCATGTCACAGGCTTTCACAGCCTGTGCGCGCGCACCCACAACTTACAGAGGGCGCGCGCACACGCTCCTCTTATTTGGTATGTGCAAAATATAAAAAATGTAAAAAAGTGATTCAAAAAAGTAAACCTGTACTGATATACTGTAGTAGTTAAATAGTTAAATGCTCATAAGCCTTGTATTATAAGAGGGTAGAAACTCAGAGTTCGGGGAAGGCTGCTGTAACCAAGTTACTGTATATACAGTTTCAGCTAAGCTGGATTTATCTTTTTTTTTTATGTCATAATAGAAGAAAAATTATATCAGAATAGTGTTACACAGGCTATTTTATAAAGTAGTCATTTTTCTTTAGAACACATTTAAAAGCATTAATAGTACGAGCAAGTCTAATGATAATGAGCAGGGAATTACAGAAGTATTCTATTGTTAGTATGGGAATTATTCTTTTAGGGCTACCCATTATCATTAAAGTCAGCCCAAAAATCCCCAAATCAGTTGCTTTCCGTTCACATCACTATTACTTTTACAAATATGATTGAGATCTCATGGGTTATTAGTTTAGATTCACATGGACAACAGTACTGAATTTTGTGCAATGCATCTCATTTCCTTTAACATGTTCACAATTTGTTGATTTTGTTAAAGTGGTATAAAGGGGTGTGAGATGAAAGGTGGAGTGTCATTAAATTATATTGGGGATTGTACACAATTCTTTTGGATAAGAAATTAAACTATCCAGGACATTAATGCTTTGCCTGGTTTCTCTAAATGATCTATAATTTATTAATAAAGACACATTAAGCTTTTCCCAAAGATTAATCCACTTACTGAATCTGAATTATTCTTCATAATTTAAAGCCACCCAGTGTGACCTATTTTCACTTTTGGGTTTGGTTGTAAATCTAATCTTTGCATTACATTCAAAAACTGTTTAAGCACTGCATCATATGTGCACATAATTAAGACATACTGTGCACGAAAAAGAATATGTTCATTGTAATCCTACTCACACATAAAATTGAACAATTTTATTGTAAATGCGTAATTTTACTATAAACCGTTTTTCAATTTGTTTTTAATATTTGCAACATAAGAAAGTTTAATTTGCAGAATATAAAAACAATTAAAAAGAATCATTACGATACAGTATCATAGTCTATTTGAATAGATGAATACTTGTAGTACTATAGTGCAGTAGCTATTCTTAGAACTTGTTATAAAGCTTGTTTTGGCTGGATAAATGTCATCTTTATCTCTGTTTGCAGAATTTATTTTGATGTATATATTATGCAAATAAACATTTGTTTTGACTCAAGTACCGAAAAACTAATCTTATAATGTCATTTCAAGACAAGCTTGCTTCAGCAACCTTGTTCTGAGTGTTTGGTAAGATACTTTTTATTGGACCAACAAGTATTTGAAATGTTACAAGCTCTCGAACCTCACAGAATCCTTCATGTTGGGGACAGAAATAAGCAGAAAAGAAAAAAGCAGAAAGGGCATGACCTTTTCATACATATTTCTTTCATTATATCTCTTTACATAACTTCCTGTCTCTTTCCGTTGCTGCCCTTCATTCTATGTATCTGTATTACTTTTTCTCTCGGTCCATGTGTATCTAAGTCTGCGATTAAAGTCCCAGCGACGGCGATGCGACGTAGTGTCAAAACAAAGGCAAGGACTATAAGCGCAGCCTAACTGGGATAGGGTCATTATCAGTTTTAATGTTATGATAACTCAGAATAGTCCATGCCTTTATAAACAGCATATAAAGTAAAGAAAATAACAGTCACAGAACTAGTAGTGAAGGCATTGGTTGGTTACCGGTGGGAGGTATTAGTGATGCATTTGAGGTTGTGCAAATTACATCTCTCTGTGAGTGGATAGAATAAGTAATATATGCACCAGGTGATTGGGTAACCTAATAGCCATAGGAAGAGATATCAAAACTCTCTACTACTCCCCTGCTTGTTACCTTGCAGACTTCCCAGACAACCCAGACCTCGCCGATCGGCTGGTGCCCCAACTGAATCAGATGCACGCCGCTTGTGCACAAGCTCAAATGCATCTCTAATTCCTGGGACCATTATGTGAGAATTTCAATGATTGGTGCCCAGCAGAAAGACGAAGCTTCGGTTTGCTTATAAAAACAGGAATGAGGGTGGAAACAGATTGTTAGAATTAGCAGAATGTGAAGACTTATATGGTACATCATGAATTCATTCTTCAAGAACAATCCAAATAGAAAATGAACATGAAGTGGACCCAATGGAGAAAGAATTACACTGACTATATCATAGCTAACAAGAAACACATGTGAAAGCACCTGTAGGATTAAGCACATCAAAAATAGGTAGAAATTCAGTAGGTAGCAAAAAGGGTCATTTTAATTACTTGAAAAAGTCAAAGCAACATCTAACATTTTGGTGTACACAAGCACACGTCATCATGTGTTCGACATGGCTCATCCTATGATGTCACCACCTGGAGACACACTCTGCACTCGGTGAGAGTATTCTGCATCTGGCTGTGGGACAACACACCAGGAGGGAGGTGGGTGGTGGGTAGTTAATTATGGACATTATATATAATTGTTACTTATCATTTACTTGTCATTTACTCGTATCCCTGATGAAGGTGCCTGTGTGAACAAAAATGTTGGATGCTACTATGACTTTTTAAATGAACACACAGTCCCTGCAAAGCTCTAACCCCAGAATCCAATACATCAAATATATACATCAAATATATACATCAAATATATACATCAAATATATACATCAAATATATACATCAAATATATACATATATACATATATATATATACATACATATATATATATATATATATATATATATATATATACACAGTGGTCAACAAATCACCAAAAAATCTACTCGCCCAACAAAAAAATCTACTCGCCACCTAGTACCACAAGTGTGCTGCTTGGGCCAATAGGAGCTCGCCAGAAGGTTAAATCCACTCGCCCGGGGCGTGCAAATGTATAGGTTTGTCGAACACTGTATATATACTGTATTTGTATCAAAAGGAGTGCAACTGAGTGTGGCCAAATGTATACAAAAAAAAGACAAGAATACCCAATGCTACATCCAATGTGACAAAATACATAGTTAAATACGTCAATGTTAGTATTCTCACGAATAAGGGTCATTTAGTTAAACCCTTTGGCCAAAATGTTTTAAGCCTGCAGCCACGTCACGGCATGGACCAGTATGTAGATCCTAACACTACCTGTGAACATTCTCATTTACCTCTGCAATGGAGGGAGAATAGTCTCAGTAGACTTGTCCTGCACAGGTACATGGAAAAACCTGCTACTCAAAAGTGGGGTGGTGAGCTTAAACCCAGGGAGGAGTAGCCAACAACCTACAACCAACTGATACCATTTCAAAATTATAATTAATAAAGACACAGTCCATGCAACCCTGCAAGCTCTAACCCCATAACCAGACACTTTTTGAACACACACAACTCTAATCCTAGCTTTTTGTCTACTTTTGCAATAGACAAGTAGGCAGCAGCATATGCCATATGGGGTCGTAGCATTTTGTCCATTTATCTTTGGAACATGGCTGGAGCCCCATGTAACCCAAACGGCATAGTGATTAATTGGTATAAACTGAGAGGGGTGGCAAAGGCAGTTGTGCATTTGTTTTCCTCCACTAAAGGTATCTAACCAATATCCTTTCGTAAGGTCTAGGGTGGACATAAACTCTGCTTTACCAAGGGAGTCAAGCAATTCATCTACCCTTGGAATTGGGTATGCATCAAATCTGGATACGGCATTTACCTTTCGGAGATCCACACAAAACCATCTGGTTTAGGGACCAACACTATAGGGCTACACCAATCACTGTGGACTCCTCAATCACGCACAATTACAACATTTCTATTATCTCCCTCTCTACAAGGTCGTTCTGGCCTTCTGGCAATCTGTTGGGAGAGGACCGTACTTTTATGCCAGGTTCCATCTCAGTCTTATGGGACACTAAACCAGTCTGCCCATGCAGCTCGGAAAATACATCAGGAAACGGGTCACATAATTCCAGTAGGTCTGACCTTTGTTCTGCTGTTAACTGACCTCCCATAGGGACCTGATGGTCATTGTAAGCATTACCCTTTGGAGGCTGTGGACCCAAATACGTCTCTCCTTCCAGAGGATGGATGAATAGCGATCTCATAGTTTTCTAGGGTTTCAGGATGTTTACATGGTAGATTTGTTTACCCTTCCTGGACCCTGGTTGAGTGATTTCATTTTTCACCTCCCGATGAGGCAGAGAACTTGGAAAAGGCACTTCCACTTTGCTAGGAGTTTAGTCTCTGAAGTCGGTAATAGCAGAATCACTTGGTCCCCAGGTTGGAAGACCCTTATGTGGGCATTTTGGTTATTCTACCTCTCTTGACATTCTTGAGCCGATTTAAGATTTTCCTTAGCAAACCGACCTATCATGTCTAGGCAGTTTCTAAGGTCTATTACATACAAAGGGGTATTCTTGGAGGGGGAGGGCTCCTCCTTCCAGGATTCCTTCAGTAGGTCCAGAATACCCCGGGGATGGTGTCCATATAGAAGTTCAAATGGGGTGAAACCTGTGGAGGCTTGGGGAACTTGTCATACTGCTGCGGCCAAGTTTATTCGAGCATTTGCCCGTTCTTGGCCGCAGCAGTATCCTGGCGCGGGCCGCAGGGTGACGGGCGCGCGCCGAAGCAGCGGAAGAGCGCCCTCCGATCAGGGCGCTCTCCCTACCGCTGCCGGGTCCGCCGGGTCCCCCGGAACCCCCTGCCGCCGTCCCGCGATCGCGGGACACCAGGGCTCCCTCGGGGAGCCCTGGACGCGCGTGCAGGGGGCGCTGGCACCCGATGATGCGTGACCGCGCATCGGTGATGCGCGGCACGCTGAGGGAGTGCGGCTCGCAAGCCGGGACATTTCCCGGCTTGCGGAATGAGCCGCACTCGGATAAACTGTGTCGGCAGTGTACCACAAACAATAGGAAAGGTAGAAGTTAATCCCAAGCTCGCTGTTCAGTGTCCACAAACTTCCTAAGCATGGTTTTTAAAGTGCGGTAAAACCTCTCTACCAATCCATCAGTCTGAGGATGGTAGACCGAGGTTCGGGCAGATTTAACCTCTAATAACTTCAGGACAACCTGCATTAACTTTGCCATGAAGTTTGTTCCCTGGTCAGTTAACATTACCTGGGGCAGTCCTACCCGAGAGAACATCTCTATGCGTGGCTGTAACAGTGTAAGCTGCTGCTGCAGTTTTGACACAAATATAGCAACAGTACAGTACCAATAAATGTTGCACTGATATAACGAAAGTAAGTGTCAGAGCATATACCTCTCTCTAGTGAGTATGTCACATAAGGAAGTACTACAGTCTTTAAATTGGATTTTACACATTAGCCTGGACTAACAGCCAATCTACGGACTCTCTCACATAAGTATATAATTAGTAAATAGGTCAGCTACACTGTAGCCATAAGAGCAGTTTCCTGACCCGAGCTTGTCCCTTACGTGAGATTTCCCAAGAAATGTACGTGTTATCCGCAATTTAACCTAGGTGGAGTGAGACCTGAAGGGGGGTAGAAATTCAATATGTGGCATTATATGCAATGCCAGCCAGAATCTGAAGTCGGTGATCGTGAGTTATTGTGTCCCCTCCCATCTAGCTATAGGAAAAACATGCTGACAAGGGCTAGGCAAGGGCTATGCTGAATGAGTACTGCATGTTACATGCTGACAAGGGCTAGGCAAGGATTAGGCTGAATGTGTGCTGTATGTTGCATGCTGACAAGGGGTAGGCAAGGGCTACTGCATGTTACATGCTGACAAGGGCTAGGTTGAGTGACAATCACTGTACTGTGTGTTAAATGCTAACAAGGGCTAGGCTGAATGTGTACTGCATGTTACATGCTGACAAGGGCTAGGTTGAGTGACAATCACTGTACTGTGTGTAACATGCTAACAAGGGCTAGGCTGAATGTGTACTGCATGTTACATGCTGACAAGGGCTAGGTTGAGTGACACTCACCGTGCAAACAGACCAAAACGGGTTGTCTTCTACCCATTCTACCTGCACACTTATTACCCCAATTCGTGAAATATAATCATGATACTCTGGGTCATATTGGGACAGACTTGCTTATAAAAGTAATGCAAGAAAAATTCTGGAATCCACATGGTGTAGACATGTCAGAACATATGCACCGAATGTTTAATATGTGCTCAAACACATCCAGGACCTAAAGGTCAGAGACCCCATGCACAATTAATACCAATTGCCGGAGGGCCATGGGAAACTTTTCAAATGTATTTTATAGGTCCCCTCCCTAAAGCTAAAGGTGGTATGCCTATGGTTAGTGGTGGTTGATGGGTTTACCGTTACGCCGGTGCTGCCCGCAGACCAGACCCATCCCTTGTACTGATGTGGGTTGTGTGTGTGCATGCACCCACAGCAGGAGGAGCGTGTCCGGAGTGTGGTATTCTGGTGTTGCCAGACCAGGTTGATATAACTTGAGTTAAACTTGCCAGTATCAGATATAGAAGAGACGTGGTAGTTGCCATTTGCCAAGGTCAAGGAGTGAAGAGGTCTGGATAGTCGAGATGCAAGCTGTGATCGAGGAACGTGAGAGACAGCTTCGTCAGGAGGGAGCCGGGTTCGAGGGCCAGAGAGAATTGTCCGCCAAGCCGCGTCGTAACCTGAGTAGCAGAGAGAGGAAACCAGAGTAGACATCCACAAGTGGAGACTATGTCGAGCAATGTGAAAGAGGTAAGACAGGTACTATATAATGCGGCTGACCAATTGGGAGCGGAGGCAGGCCTGGAGGAGCACGAGGAGCTGTCCTGGATTGGTTCCTATGATAGGCAGCCAGCTTTAGGGTTAAGTTGTAGCCAGCGCGTGGGTTGGGGGCGTGGTTTCACTGCTAGTGCAGTGAATAAATTTGCCTCGCCCGCCGCACGCACTGTAATGTCGGAGAGCGCGCGCCCGGGACCAATGGAAACCGCCAGAGTGCTGGTTGCCCGCGGGGCGGTGATGGTCCGTCAGGGACGATGGGGGCACCCCACCATAGCGGGAGCAAGGTGGGAAAGGCGAGGGTGATGTCTCACGGCAGCGGGGGCTTTCAGAGGTAAGGAGGGGGTTGCGCGAGCCCTGAATCCTTACATTTACAAAAATGTCCTGAAGTCATCCCAGTGCGTAACTGCACCACCCTAACCACAGCAAAAGCTCTCTGGACACATATTTGTAGTCACTGGGGATTCCCAAAGGTAATGGAAAGTGACAATGGTTCACATTTTGTCGGGAGTATTACAAAAGCTCTATGTGGATTATTAGGGATTCAACAAAGATTCCATATCCCATACCATCCACAATCTGCAGGGATAGTGGAGCAAATGAACCGTACAATAAAAACACGTATACGGAAATGTCTTTTAGAGCACACATTCCAGCTGTACTCTTAAGTATAAGAGCAACTCCATCTCAAGCGACACAGGTTTCGCCGTTCGAGCTTATGACCGGTAGAAAATTGTCTATTTGGTTCCCCAATGAACCCACTCTATCTGCTCCAATGATTGCAGCAGCACCCCGATCTGAATGGTTAAAAGAGCTACAGACTCAATTACAGAGTTTATCTCAATTTGCAGCCTGTAACTTGGCTAAACCAACAGCCACTACTGCTAATCGTGCTGACAAATTCATGAAAGGCGGGATGTTATGATAAAAGCTTTTCGTAAACCAGCCCCATGGAGGCTAATTGAGAAGGCCTATACAAAATTCTTGATAAATTGGGCTCTACAGTAATACAAGTGGAGAAATTGCTGCAAAAACACAGTAAACTCTTAGACCTAACAATGGTGCTACCATGTGGGTACACATTGATCAATGCAAATTGTACAAAGGCAGGCTTCTGCCTTCTCAGGTTGTCACTGATAAGGAATGATACTGTGCTTGTTTTGTTTTTCAGATCATGCTGCCATCTATCGAACTGAAACTTTGAATACTGTTTGGGTATCCTCAACAAATGGTACCAAACCGATGACACAGATTTGCAGTAAAACATACATCTTCGTCAAGAAAAATAACCACAGCAGATCCATGGTATAGACAACTTTTCGGAGTATCATCTATTCCAGATCCAGAGGTACAAAGACTACTTCCTGAATCAGAACCAGAGATGACAGACCAAGCAAACCAAACTGGCAGACCAAACTGGAAGCAAAAAGAAGAAACTTCAACAGAAAGACATGATGAACACTATGGTGCAAACACTATTTTACGCAATGGTTGTATACTCTTATGTGAACATATTGCAGGACAAAACCTATATGATAGAGATATATGCGAGTATCAAGAAGGTGGTCTATTTTGGTACACTACACGTTACTGTATCTAAATGACAGTAGTGAAGCTGTATGGATAGTAACAATCACTGAAGGAGACCAGCAATGTGTACAAACCACAGGAAACGGAAGTGGGAGAGTGGTGGTATGGTCTAATATGACAGGAAATATTGGGAGGATAGGAAGGTGTAATATGACAAGTGTAGCAAACACTTACATTACATTATCATCACAGTAAATTACACCATTCCATTGCATATCACAGGAATGTGCCAATTAATCCCAGATGGTGAAACCTATAAACCCTCACAACACCTCAAAATAACAAAACAGATAAGGAAAGAAGGTACACATACGATAAACAGGGAAGACAGAACATGGTACTCAATACAAAAGACCATATGGCCTTTTAATATACAAGGAAGAGGTTATGAGACATTCATGAGACCATTGGATATATCTGTGGGAAGATTTATCGATAAACAGTACAGTTGGTCTGGACAGATCTTAAGAATAGAATTTGATTCACATGAATGGGCCTATGTAACTAATGGTTTTCTAATGTGTCTTAAAAATGTACAAATCAATGACTGATAATCCTATTCAGATACATGCAGACAGCCCAGGTACATTGGCTATGGGAGTAAGATTCGGACTCCACACCTGGCATGTGAACATGTCTGACTGGGATATCACTAAATATGATAAGCAGTGTAGTCCATATGTAAAAACAACTCAGTATAATTTTGGTCAATGGTTAGATTCTCATTCCACAGAACACCAGAAGAGGAAGGTAATTATTTGGTACTGTTCTAGGAGGAGTGGGAGCAGTATCAGGAGTTTTAAATGGTATTGATATTGAAACTTTATCAAGCAAACTGACACGTATTGCAGAGTTAGGGAGTAAACATGCTGATCTAGATATATACGCTTCAGCAGTACAGCAAAGTATTATACACTCCCAAGCTAAAATACAGATCGCTACATATAGGTGTATAGCAGGAGGTTTTCTAAATATAACACATACTGTACAGGGGCCTATGCAGTAAAGTCTGATAGAGAAAATTGCCAGGGTTTTGAAATCGCCATTTTTGGCAGCGTAGATATCACCATGGAGACAATGGTTAACTGGGTTGAGGTCCATAAATGTGATTTAACCCTTGTTATAACATGAAAATGTATATTCCCCTGTGTAAATGTATTGTGTTATCCTAGTGTTTGCACCCACACATACACTAGGGTTGCTGCGGGAGGGAAAGGGTTAATGTTAAAAAGTGATTCTAGCCCTTTGTTTAAATTACCCTCAAAGATGCCTGCCTACTAAATGCATATGGTCAGGAGGGCTACCAAATGGTTAGGAAACAGCCCTGATGAATGGCCTTGCCACTCTACCTGTTTGCAGGAAGCTAGAGTGGGGGGTGAGCGTTATAACTCACACTTGCAAACCATAGTATCCTGCCATGTGGTAGACTGGCCCAAACGCCTCTGATGTAGGAGTGGGGCTACAGAATGGGTGACCTTATTAAATATAAGAATATTATGAGATGTTCTCGGCGGAACATGCTAAACATTACATATGTGTATTCGTGGGTCCGAGCCCCAACTAATGATTCTAAACACTTGATATCTAACAGATACTAAGAGCCAGATATTAATATCTCTCTTAATTTTTGTATTACACGGTAATATTTAGTCTCATTGGGAGCATCATGTGTGACGGAATGTATTAATATGTCTCGCGTGCCAGTAAGTATTGCTGACCTGAAGTTATGAAGTTATTTACAGGGTATATGGGATTTTGAATCTGTTGTGAAAACTGCAAACGCCCTCTGTTATGGTAATAGGCAAGCAGAACATTTTGCTAGAATTTTCATAGCCTGGTGATCAAAGGCTAAATTGCCTAATTGTTTATGTTGGAGGCAGGAACCAAGAAACTGAATGTTTTTTAAATGTGATACTTCACACTAAACAAGGGAAGTCCAAAAGCTGCTTCAGGAAGCTTCAAAGACTTTTGCTAGCCTTTTCGGCATCTAGGGTTAAGAGATGAGTTTGACATGGTATGTAAGTCATAGTCACTCCTTACTCAAATGTCTTTCATGCCTGTGTCTTCATGCATGAGTCTTCATTCATGGGCTGCATGTATTGCTGTGATGTCAAGTGAAATATGGAAGAAATGGCCCATCCTGTATCCTGATGGCTTTCTTGTCATAATCTTTAAGTAAGTGTCCATATTTTGCCTGTTATTTGTATATCTCGTGTGTTCACCTTTATCAAGGAATAAATTATATTTTATCATATCTAAGTCTCGTCCCAGTTCAACCCAGTTATTATATTATATTTTTTTGGTGTATTATTAATAGCCTGTCACAAAGCTCCCGTCACATGTACTTTGATTTTTATAGGTTTTTGTATTGTATTTTACGTTTGTTATTGTATTTCATTGCCCATTGACTGCTAATGTATTAATCTGCACCTGTTTAGAGTACAGATGAATACAGTACCTGTAATAGCCAATGCATTTTTTTGGCAAATGCATTTCTTCTTTTGACTGTTATATTTTCTATTTGTATTGTTTAGATTAAATTCTTTTGATTTGTGATGGCTTGAATTTTTTTGAATTTTCAGATTGTTTTGCGTTTTTATTTAATGATGTATTATGTTTGCTAATGGTTTCTACTGGTGTTGTCTAGTGGTTGTATTCATTAATTGTTGTGTTGGTTACTGCTTTTAGCTATTACATTTAATTTGGGGCTATTGGTGTAATTTATTAATTTGATTTGTTAGTAGTTTTGTTTATTTAATTGATTGGCTAGTGGTTATATTTAGTTAATTGATTTGTTAGTGGTTTTATTTATTTCATTGATTGGCTAGTGGTTTTATTTAGTTAATTGCTTGGTTGGCTAGTGCTTTTAATTTTTGTTTATGGGTGTTTAAGTGCTTATTCTATCTGTTTTATTACTGTGTATTTTGGGCATCCATGCTTTTGTATTAGGGTGACCATTGTACTCCTATAGTAGCTTATTATGCCCATATATGATGTACTACTATGCCACTCAATAGGTACATGGTGGGTATAGTGGGTCCAGGTTCAGCTCAGGAGACCCCCTGCTCCCACACAATATTGATGAAATTTAGATTAAAGCAGCTTCATTACCATAGCGTATAGCCGCTACGGTAATTAATTATTTTTTATTGTGATGTGTGTTTTGATACTAGTGTAGATGAGCTGGGGGTCTCCTGAGCTGAACTGCCCTACTTCAGATACAGGCCCCGTTATAGGGTGCCAGTATCCCCCTGCATGATTTAAATCTCCCCGTTACGTGACGCAGATTTAAAAGCACAGGGGATACCAGCACCCATAACGGGGCCTGTATCTCATGAAGTAAGGGGGCCCTGAGGCTGAAACCAATGCGGTTCTGCTCAGGAGACACCCTGCACATCTACACTATTATTAAAATTAATATTGTTACTGTACGATCGCCTGTAGAAGCCATGCATAGAGATGAAGAGTCTCCATGCCGCTTTTACAGGCTGTTTTTTTTTTTCAATCAGCTATCGTGCTGTAGAACTTATTGCATGATAGCAGGGGAAAGGAAAACAGCACGTACTTAAAAAAATGCACTTCACTTATTAATGAATCCCGCATTTGGCTTCATTTTTTTATGCACAATCTCTATACGCATATGCAACAGACCTCCATGAATCCCTCCCTTAGTGAATGATGCCCAATGACTGTGCAGCAATGTTCAAACGCTTCTTTAGAAACTGCTCATAGATGTGAACTACCCACTCGCTTGTATTAAAGTTTGTTGAGATCTACTGTAAGTCAATGGTTCTGTGTGCTAACTTTCTGAAAGTGGGACAAATAGAGCCCTTGAATCTGTTGCTGACATATTACAGTGAGCTCAAAGACAGCTGTTCTTTTCTGGCTATTTTGTTTCCTAGTTAAATTCGGTGTTGGTTCGTGTTTCATGGCAAAAAATTTTTAAGATGCTTTAAAACAGCTGCTGCAATTCAAAAGACAAGAACTCCTATTTCTGACATTCACTGATGTCTCCCTCAGAGCTATTGACAAATGTTTTATTTAATGACTTGTGATATTCTATCAGTGTGGCTATATATAAATATATAACCTTATGAAATTCTAGATATTGATAAGTATCATTAAATTTATTAAAGGTTTCTGTGTTCACATAAACATAGCACTCCATTACAAGTGACTTTATATATATATATTTCTTAACTGCATTTTTTACGTGTGGTGTTCTGAACAATATCTCATGTTTAAAAGTAATTCCTGCAGTCCAGTACTCGGGAACAGTGCCGTGTTGTAGGAATCCTACCAGAATACTGACATGGGCATTTCAATATCAGGGCGTGTATTACAATGTAGGGCTCCATTTTGTTATCGGATAATATCATGTGATTCGGTGCTGGTGTATAATTCTTTTTGTTTTTAAGTGATTTTAATAGTGATGGCTCTGTTGTATTTCTCTGTGAATTATATATATATTTAGATTTTTGGATACATACCCTTGGGTGCCTTTAATTAATAAAGGTTTCTGTCCCTTCTTTTGGTGACAATTTCTCTTGTTCAAATCTATCCATCCATCCATCCATCTATCCATCTATCGTCAATAGAGAGTAGTTGGCACTCACGTGTATGCAGTAAAAGGTAGGTGCATGTCCCTTAGCAGTAGTTAACAGGCAGTGGTGTTCCTCACAGTAGTGGTGCAGCTGCAGCAACGCAGTAAGAACGAAGCAGCACTCAAAGGTAATTATCAAAAAAAAATTGTATTAGAGTAGATGGCACAAATGCCAACGTTTCAGTCACTGCCTTGATAGAGGTCCCCCTGTGAGGACCGAAACGTTGGCATTTGTGCCACTACTTTAGTCTAATACAATTTTTGACAATATATATATATATAGCAAACGACAGGGGGTGCCCAGTGCTACAATCAAATGACAGAACATACATGGTAATAATTACAAGAAATAATGCTTCAGTACTAAAAATAATGCTAATACTAATAATAATAAAATATGTTTTTTTAGTAAGATATTTTGGCCAAAGCAACACAAGCCTGCACACCAAACGTCAAGGTAAACCATAATAAGTGCAAGTCCTACACTACACTGCATCTGTTCCCTATACCTCTGTATGAGGGGGAAGAACCATAATAGATTCCTTAACTGCAGCAAAATGAGATCCACCATTAAAAAGGGGGAGGTGACGTGAGCTCTGGGGGAGGTGCCACAACCTCCATACAACTTATTCCAGTCAGAAATTAATTAACACACCAGCCCAGCAAGCTCAAACGCCACACCCACATATATATATATATATCTTATACAGTACCGCAGAGGAGCACCACCTTTACTTTGACATTCACTCATGATTAGGTATCGGTTCATTGTGTATACTTATATTGGTACAGGTCCATTTTTTTTGTTTAAACTAAAAACAATACGAAGTTTAAACTGATTCAATGTATTTGCCCAGCAGTTCATATTTCATTAATATTGTGTGACTTACCAGAAGCCACTAGCACTGCCATCATAACCTTTAGTGGTTTAACACCACCTTAATTATGAAATAAAAATATAGGCACTTACTGTAATCCGTAATCACCTTGTAGGCATAGAATACCTTCTCATTATTTATACTGTTATGTCCGATACTCACTGTTTAAGTCCCATTAAAGCTGCTTGGATTGTACATCACTGTGTACAGTATAATTGGTGTAAACTATATGCATACAAATAAAAATGTAATTAAAAAAAAGACTAAATTATGCTATAACAAAAAAGAAAACCACAACATGGGGGATAGGCGAGCTTTACTACTGGGCAGAGGCACCAGCCCACATTTACCCTATTATGTGGCTAGGGGAGAGCGCGGAGAGTGGTTAACTTTTCAGTGATGAACTGAGCACAAGAAATGACCCTCTGGAGGCATTAAGTGCATCCTATGAATGTGACTGCCACATTCCTCAGGCTTATCAAAGGGCTTATGGTGACTTGCTGTGGAGCTTTTGAGCAGAGGTGCAGCAGTGCAAAACAGAGTGGCTGCAGAGGCAGTCTGTGATATGATGTGGTCAGCTGTAGCCAGGATGGTGGTTGGGTGAGTTCGGTGCAGTTGTTAGCCTTCCACAAGGGGGGTGTTAGCCTTCCACAAGGGGGAGGGGAGTAGACCGAGCCACAGAATAATGAGCACCCAGGTTTGAGGGCAGCAGGCTAGGGTCTCTGTTAGGACACCTGCTTTAGAAACACCAGCAGATACAGATAAACCAGCATATGACAGCAGGTTACAGAGAACCTTTAAAAGGTATCAGGAGTACGTCGCTGGTAGGGGGTTTCATGTGGTAGATAAGGCCTCATTGCCCTTCTTGCCAGTGCAAGGTTCTGCTAACCTTTTTCCCTGCTGCAAGTTTTGTCCTGCTTGTCTTGCTATTTGCCTATCGTTGATGACCTCGGAACTGTGACTCTTACTACTCTACCTCCTCAAGCACTGACCCCGGAATATTGACCACATTTGTCCTGCCTTCTCATGCCCTGAACTTGGACCAGGACCTCTTCAATATTCAGATCCCATGTATGAGTCAGTCTCTACTCTCCACCTCTGCATAGCGGATCTGTCTCTTGGACAGTGCACAGTGACGTACGTAACCGTAACAGGCAGTCCCTGTGTAGGGCACACTTTGCACCTAAAGAAGTGATGCATTGCCGGAGAATCAGCTTTGGGGGAGGGGGCTTATGTTAAATGTGGAAGCCTCAATGTTTAGAGCATAGGAGGATCAGAACCCCCTGGTACTGTCAATTGAACAGCAGTGGAAAATTCCTGTGCTACATGCTTGGCACTGTGTTGTTTCACTGAGTGGCAGTGGCCAGCTCTCTTGGGGCAGGTGCATCCTTGGCAGAGATAACCTCCAGGCTTCTGATGGAAAATCCATTCAGCTTTGTATTTTCTAGTGGGTAGAGTTCTGCAATGCAGGCTAGAACAGATAAATCCATGGAACATGTCACCTTCTGTGAAGAATTTAAGGGGGAAAAAAAGTGAGGGGGGGGTTACTTCTGTGAGCTCAAATCTGCAGTAAGGTTATCCTTTATATGATAGATGCAAAGTTATAGAGTATGGAATTTTATTTGGAGGAAGATGTGATTAAACAATGTTTTAACATCATGTGGAACAACACAAAAACAGGGGTAAATCAATTGCGAACAACACTGAATATATAAAATTTAATCTATTGAAAAAATCAATGAAAAAAAACAAAATGGGATAAAAATGCAAGATTTAAATACTAAGGGTGGCAGTAGTAGTGTAGGTAAAGGAAAGTCCCTTGTGTAGTATAAATATTCTAGTAAAATGCTGCTCTTGAAAGAGGATGAAACTGGCACCAACAAAGAAATGGATCTGGAACAAGAGTACTAACACGTAGCCTCCAATCTTGTACTGCTGCTTGTTAAAAGCCGTTTATTACACAGAAAAGTTAAATTATGCACTCATGGATTGTGCTTAAATGATAAGCATGTATGGCAATCTGACAGCTTAAAACTTCTGGGGCTTCCCCTTTGGTCCTTCAATGTATGCTACGGTGATGTGTCCGCTAGCACCTCTCTCCTTTGCATGCCTAGGGTCCCAGTGCAGGGTTGCAGTCAGATGTTTTGGAGCTGTTTGACATCACAGGGGTGAGTTTTATTTCTATGGAATGCAAAAAAGTCCAAAAATACTCCTATGCATTTCACAAGGCAACAGCTTGATACCTCAGGGATAAGGACTGATGTGAAGACCAGCTGTAGGCTGAATTACATTCCTACTACTAACATGTGATGAAAATTGACCAATGGTGAGCAGGAGGGGCTCTAAAGGTATCATCTTACCTTGTAAAAAGGTTGGAGGAGATTTTAAACTCGGATGGAGGGGGAAGGGAATTAAACAGAAACTAAATAGAATAGATAAGGAAATAGCAAGAGGTTATGGAAGTAGAATGGGGGCAAGTGCAAGTTTGACAAGCAGGGAGACACCCATAGTAAATACAGATAATACTAGAAAACTTCTAAAGACTAAAAACAATTGGCGCAGAAATGAAGGAGCAGATAAGATAATAGTACAGGCTGGAAAAAAAAAACTTAAATGCATGCTTGCTGCAAGAAGCCTGACAGATAAAATGGGGGAGCTTGAATTTATGGCTGCAAGGGAGCCGTATGATATCATAGGCATTACTGAAACATGGTGGGATGAAACTCATGACTGGGCAGTTAATTTAGAGGGTTATTCCCTTTTCGGAAGGATTGAGCAAATAGAAGAGGAGGTAGAGTATGATTATATGTTAATCCGGATCTAAAACCTTTTATAAGGGAAGATGTTTATGAAGGAAATTATGAAAATATAGAGACCTTGTTTATAGAAATTAGCAGTGGAAGTAAAAGTATAAAGAAAATGTTTGTAGGGATATGATACAAACCACCAAATATCTGTGAGATTAAGGAAGCTAAAATACATTTGCAAATGGAGACTGCATCAAAACTAGGTCATGTTTATATAATGAGTGATTTTAATTATCCAAACAGACTGGGGCAATGAGATTAGCATTACAACAAAAGGAAACAGTTTTTTGGGGGTGCTTAAAGATAATTGTTCTCCAATGCAACTATAACACACATCACTGCGAAATGCTCAAAGAACTAGATTGGTCATCACTAGAGTCTAGGGGCAAAGTTCACCTTTCCTGTCTTGCCTTTAAATTCTTTATGGGCAAGCTACCTGTCTATCTGTAGACGATCCTCACCCCTACCAAATGCAGCACTTATCATCTGAGCTCAGACTCCAAAAGACTGTTCATGGTCCCAAGGCTCAACAAAGTATCCGGCCGTTCCTCCTTCTCTTACCGTGCACCCCAAAACTGGAACAACCTACCAGAGACTCTCACATCCACCACCAGTTTAAGTTCTTTTAAATCTAAGGCTGTCTCACATTTTAATCTGGTCTGTAACTGTTTCATACGCCCATAATATATATTTTCTTTAACTGTGCATGCAATGTCTTGTATATAATGTATACCCTCTTCATTTATGTAACTGTATTTGTAACCATGTATTATTTGTCTTACCTCTGTGCCCAGGATATACTTGAAAACGAGAGGTAACTCTCAATGTATTACTTCCTGGTAAAATATTTTATAAATAAATAAATAAATTACATGACCCAAATTGTTGAGGAACCAACCAGGAGAGGGGCAATACCGGATTTGGTCATATCAAACAATGTAGAAGTAATAGCAAATATTCAAGTCCTGGAGCATTTGGGTAACACTGATCAAAACATAATTTGAAATACTGTAAATGATCAAAAAACAGATTACTTGGGTTCAACAAAAACCTCAAACATTAGAAAGGCAGATTTTAATAAACTGAGGACAAATCTACAAGCAATAAAATGGGATGATGTTTCTGCAGGGAAAATGTAGAAGATAAATGGGCATTCTTTAAAACATTGTTAGAAAATCACACTTAGTGTATATACTTTGGTAATAAGTACAAAAGAAATAAGTCAAAACCAATATGGCTAAATAAACAGGTAGAGGAGGAAATGTGAAAAAAAGAGGCAGGTTTTTAGATTCTTGAAGTCAGAAGGGACAGAGGCAGCATATCACAATTATAAGGAATCTAACAAAAATTGCAAAAGGGCAATCAAATTAGCAAAAATGGATAATGAAAAAAGGATTGCAATAGAAAGTAAGATCAACCCTAAAAAGTTCTTTAAGTGCCTCAATAAAAAAATCAGAAAAAAAATAGGACCCTTACACTGACTCCCAGAGATTGAAAATCCACACTACAATAGCCATATAGATTGTGAATCACACGCTCCTTATAGTGAGTGACTGTATCAAAGTCGTCTCTCATATATCACCACAAGGGGTACCCTAACGAGTGGTAAGATTGATTATATAAACATATTATGCAAGTGAATTCTTAATAAAACATCTGAAAAGTAGTGTATCACAAATCAAAACATATATTTCAAGTCAGGAAATGTTTGAGTTCCCAGTCTGTATTCATACCTCCAGATGCCAAGGACCCGAGGGTATAAATCCTATTCACTCCTTACGATTGAGGTTTGTTTCTCTGTTACCATCTCTAGTTTGTCTAGGTATATGTTCTAATGCACTAAACATAAAGGTGCTAACCGAAAACTGATCACACTGAGCAAAGTGTCTGGAGAATGGATATTTGTCATTGTAAGAGACGTGCACAGAGGTTCATGTAATGGAGACCGATTGGGGTGAAATTATATCTTGGCTTTATTGAGCCTGTTCCTTAATGCAGGCAAAATATACAAAAACACAAAATAACAAACCCCTATCCCTTTGTACGGGCTAACTGACTTCCCCAGACCCTATCTGCAGGACTGGAGGGATATTCCCATTACCAGCCTACAGTATCAACAGATATCACAACATTTCGGAAAACAATATCAAAGTCTTACTTTCCTTTAGGAAGAGGGGTGGAAGTCCATCTGCATAGCAGCTGTATAGGAGAGCTCTGTGGTATTAGGCAGCCACCTGCTTGCAAGCAAAAAGCTTCCTTATAACCCCTGCTGGTTGTCAGGTGTGTCTGCTTTCCTGATTGCTCAGCTATTCTTCCTGGGTTAACCCTCTAGTACTGGTGAAGTACTCAGATTTATGTCTCCCAGGCATAACTATTGGTAGGTGACTTCACCCTGTCACAGTCATCCTTATTCTTGATCGTTCTAAGATGCTCAGTGATTCTAATCCTCGAGGGTCTAATGGTTCTTTCCACATAGCAACTGCAACAAGCACATCTAAGTAAATAGACAACATAGTTTGTGTCACATGTCATAAAAGTTTGTCATTGATATATTTATATTTTGTATATTTACATGTAACTGTTTTAATCTGTGTGGTATATTTACACAGTGTGCAGTTGCCACATTAGTAGAATCCTTTTTGATTTTTTTTTCTCTCTGCTAAACCCAATATCTGACGAAAGAGGCTAGGGGAAAGGTGTTACCCAATGATCCTTGCTCATCTGAAAACAAATTTTTGGTTAGACTCTGTGTACTTCAT
This sequence comes from Ascaphus truei, assembly GCA_036426205.1. NCBI lineage: Eukaryota > Metazoa > Chordata > Amphibia > Anura > Ascaphidae > Ascaphus > Ascaphus truei. The sequence goes on from WSYH01001683.1 coordinate 59,188, forward strand.
AAGGTCTCTATCCAGTCTTAGGATCCCCCAATGTTTATCTACAATGGATCGGATTTGATCAGCCTGTTTGCTATAAGCTGTTAGGAACAATGGAGTATCCATTACATGTTTTGATTCTTTTTTTAGGTCTATTGATCAAATCTGATCTATTCATTTTTTCTGCTTGCTGTGCTATATTGCATCAACCTATGAAGCCTTTCACAGTAAGTTTACTTTGGTCTTTATTGGGAAATTCATGAAGATGTGGATTCCCCATGATTGAGGTAGCCCTTTTCCATGTTTTGTCTGTACTTGAGAAACCTGCACGCAAGGCTCTTTGTCCTGCCTACGTTTGTGGCAAGGACATTCATATACTACTGTACGTAGATCACAAAATATTTATTGCATTTAATAAAATTCTTAATGTTAAAGGAAGCACCTGCTGTGCGTGAAATGATTGTCTTTTATAGAATGTATGTGACAACATGTGATACAATGGCTGCCAACAAATTTAATAGAATATATGTGACCTTATACAAGTGGTTCTTTTGTCCTTTTATTTTTGGCTATGAAAAAAAATGTGGAGAAACAATTTTTTTTTCAAGCTGAACTTTTGTGTTCATCAGATATACATATACAGTATCCACAGTGGGTATACATGTGTGTGTATGCAAACCTGATATATTTTTCCATAGGGAGTTAAATACATGTTTCAATGCAGAACTAGAACCTTGGTGTAACAGTTTGTGGTGATTTGATCCTTGGTTGTTTAATTCAGCGGTGCGCATGTGGGGGGCATAGGATTGGGGGAGGGGCGGAATTGGCGGATGCCGAGACCCTGCGCTCTTCCCCGAGGCATTTAAATTAAATGCCGGGGGATAGCGTGTGGCCCCTGCAACTCTCTTACCGGGGTTCAGACACGTTGCTGTGCCGCATCACCATGACAACACGGCGCCAAATGACGCTGCGGTGTTATGCGGAGTAACGTCACTCTGTCCATCTACATAGCAACGGGGTCACGTGATGTCACGTGACCCAGCAGCATCATTTGACGACCTGAAACCAGGTAGGGGGGAGCGAGGGGGAGCAGGCAGGGTGGCGCAGCTCCAAAAGTTTGTGCTCCCCTCACCTAATGGATACATTTATTTGGTTGTTCATTCCATAAGCGACATCTTTTTAAATTGGCAGGTTATTTATTCATATATATATCCTGAAATCCATTAGTTACATTTTCTCCACAAGTTCCCTCTCTGCTTTATCTAATTTAAATTACTTATCCATGAGTATTTATATGATTTATATGATTAAATGATATGATCTTATGCAGTTTGATCTCCACCCACTACTACTGCATGTCTTCAACAAGGGTCTTAGATATCAATTTAGAGTATATCCACATACTGTATCTCGTTTCAAATAATGTTTATACAACTTTTTCAAAATATTGTATAGCTTTTTATCGTAATATTGTTTATTTTGATATGTTTTTACTGTATCAAAGTTTTCTTATAATCTGAGCCTTTTATATTCTTGATTGTAGCCAAATATTAGTTATTATGATGGTAAATTTTGAAGATTAATTGATTATGGAACAGGCCTTTTTGTAGTTGCCCTTGTGACTCTTGGGTATTTAAAGACATCTAACCGCTACTATACTAACCCCTGACGAAGTCGCCTTGTTTGCAATGAAATGCGTATACCTGTAGAGATGCTTTCCCATCATGCCAACAGAGGCATGCTGGGCATACGTATGTCGAGGTCATCAATAGCCAAGATCAGGAACAAAGTTGCTAGGAACCGGAATACAGGACAAGAATGTGGAGGCAAAGGTAGCAGTGAACACTTCAAAGAAACAAAGGTTTATGCTCAGTCGATTTGCCAGTGTAAAGGAGACAGGCAGAGTGTCTGAGGAAGAAGCAGAGTGGAGGCTCGTCAGCAACGCCTGCTATGATTGGCAGTTTCGGTGCAGGAGACAGGTGTGGGAAGGGTCCGTGATGATGGTCAGTGACGCGCTGCTGGCGTGTGCTGACCACGCGCCATGTGTGCACGCTTCGCGCCGATGACTTCACCGCGTGGGTGCAACCTGGAGGTGGGACCATATGGCAGTGTATTTACCTCCGCGCGCGCCTGTAGGATGGTGGCTGATGCCAGGTGGAGGAAGGGGCGCATCACGAATGACAGAAAGAGAGGGGCGCCTGATCACGGGTTGAGGTACTGCTGCGGCCGAGTTTATTTGAGCATTTGCCCGGTCTCGGCCGCAGCAGTAACCTGGCGCGCGCCAGAGGGTGCCGGGCGCGCGCCGAAGACAAGCCACCGATCGGGGCTTTCTCTCTCCCGCTGCCGGGTCCGCCGGGTACCCCGGAACCCCCTGCCGCCGTCCCCCACATCGCGGGACACCAGGGCACCCTCGGAGAGCCCTGGACGCGCGTGCAGGGGGCGCAGGCACCCGATGAAGCGTGACCACGCGTCGATGACGCGCGGCACGCCGAGGGAGTGCGGCTAGCATGCCGGGGCATCCCCAGATGCTAGCCGCGCTCAAATAAAATGTGCCGGTAGTGTAAGTGCTAAGTGCGCCGAGCGCGTTGCGGATCACTGATCCTGACACTTGGACAGAGATACACATCATCACTCGTGTATTAAAACCACCAATAAAGAAACATTTTGATGAGATAATTTGCTAATATTCTAGAGAGAGTTAACACTTCAGTAAAAGAGTAAAACATGGATATTAAGAATAATTTTATGAAACTAGAGACATTATTAAACAAAGAAATGAGACATGGGATATGCTTTCCCTCCAGCAATATGTGGATATAAAACTTGTACCGAGGGGTTTAAGGGTTTAAAAAAAAAAAAACTTACATTTGATACTAATCAAGAATTTACATTAAATTGGAATAATGTCTTGGAAACATCTTCGTTTTCTCTCATTAAACTTCTCATTGCATTTATAGAAGACAAATTGAACTCTTTGGAGACAGATATTAAATTAGTTCAAAACAACCTCAAACCCTTTGTTGATAGTAGTGAATTTATACATCTTGATGAACTAATTCATGGGTGGAGAACTTTGAGAAAGAATTTATACTGTAGCTTAGAAAAATAGTACATTTAGTAGAGATACCAAAAACTATGCCGATGATAAGGTTAGAGATTGGAAGAAAGGTACAAATAGGAAATGATTTTCCATTCAAGATGAGTCCAAATGTTATAGGGATTCCCCCTTATATACCCTTTTAGTCTATTACAAACAGTTGTAACTATTCACTGATTTTAGAACTAGATCTTTAAATTTGATTTGCTTCTAATTTGGGACACCATTTAGCACATAAATGAACCAATCATGAAATAGGTGTTGGCGCTATTCTTGTCTGTGTATATACAGTGACTTGCAGAAGTGTTCACCCCTATCAATAATGTTACATTATTTGTAATTCAACAACTTATATGTGCATTTTTTTTTTTTCAAACTACATTTTTTTTATTCAAAGCCGTAGTGGCTAAACTGAACATTGTTACATGTTGGCTGTACGTGAAATATTCTTCTGGTGTTCATCCCCTTGGGTCTCTTTTCCCTGTCAGCCTGTCCCCCGCAGACAGTTTTCGTTTGTTTGAAAAAAAGGTCAACCCCAACACCTGTGTCTGGTGAGTTGTCTGATATTAGTGCACTGTTATGGCAAGATAGTTCTGGGGAGGTGGACTCAGGCCCCCGCCCTCGATTTACATATACATCATATAGAGGGAATAAAAAAAGAGGGATTACACAAACAATGTAGAAATAAAAAACAATATTCAAGTCCAGGAACATTTGGGGAACATCGTCTCATTTGAAATAATTTCTCAAAAACCAGATTACTTGGGTTCAACAAAGACTTTAAGCTTTAGAAAGTCAGGTTTTAATAAACTGAGGACTAATCTACAAGGATTAAATTGGGATGATGTTTTAACAGGGAAAAAGGTGGATTATAAATGGGCAGTCTTTAAAACATTGTTAGAAAAGCACAATTATCAGTGTATACCCATGGGTAATAAATATAAAAGAAACAAGTCAAAACCAATGTGGCTAAATAAACAGGTAGGGGAGGAAATGAAAAAAAAGAGAGGCATTCAGATTCTTTAAGTCAGAAGGGATGGAGGCATCATATCACAAGTAGCGAAAGGGCAATCAAATTAGCAAAAATGGATAATGAAAAAAGGTGTCAAAAGGGAGACTCTTGGAGCGGGTAAGACCTCCATGGCCGGAACAGCAGGGGAGGCAAGAATGGTCTGGGTCAAAGGCTGAGGTTGGTGGCAGATGTCAGGCAACAATCGTTGGGGTCACAGGCTGAGATCAGTGGCAGGCAAGGATTGTCAGGGTCAGAGGCAGGGTTCAGTGGCAGGCAGCGGGCAAGGATCATCAGGGTCCAGGCAGGGATCTGCAGTAGTAAGGCAGGAACAGGGCATGGGAGCAGGAACTGAGGCCAGGGAGCAGGAATCAAACAGGGAAGCGCCAGAACAATAGCAAGGGCCTTTATTATGTACAGGACAAAACAGAAACAGAAGCAAATAAGGGCATGGCAGAAGGAGTCTTGAAAAAACAAGGGCAAGGAAAAACATAAAAAAAAAAGGAAACTATAAGGACAGAGGACAGGAGCAATAGGGAGACAGACAGAGGAAACCCCAGAGCAGACAGAAACAGCAGCACACCCGGTGGACAGACAAGGAACAGAAGGGGAGAGGGAGAACTAGGAAAATATGTCAGGGCTTATTCCCTGACAAAAGGATTGCAATGATCAACCCTAACGATTGATCAACCCTAACGTTATTTATGTACCTTAATAACAAAAAAATAGAAAAGAAAATATAGGACCCTTTCAGTGTGAGATGGCAAATTATTGGAGATAAGGAAAAAGTGGAGGTATTAAACACATTCTTTGCCCTGTATTTAACAGGCAAGAATCAATTGCAATCAATAGTAGTGCCACAGGTGGAAGCCACAACCTCTATATTAAGGAAAAATCAGTCAACTGAGGACGAAGTTCACATGCTGCTTGATAAAAGTAAAGGTAAAGCAGTTGACATAGAAGAATAAACAGGCAATGTACAAATTAAATGGGGATCATTTCGGAGAATCCTTGATGGAGAAGGATTTAGGAGTGCTTGTTGACAGCAGGCTTAGCAATAATGCCCAAAGCCATGCAGAAGCTTCAAAGGCAAACAAGACCATATCTAGCATTAAATGGGCAATGGATGGAAGGGAATAAACATAATGATGCCCCTTTATAAAACATTAGTAAGACTACACCTTTACTATGGAGTATAATTTTGGGTACTACTCCTTAGAAAATACATTATGGAATTAGAGAAAGTGCAGAGAAGAACCACCAAATTAATAAAGGGGTGGATAATCTGATTTATGAGGAGAGGCTGGCTAAATTAGATTTATTTACATTAGAAAAGCTGTGTCTAAGAGGGGATATGATAATTATATACAAATATATTTGGGGACAATACAAGGAGCTTTCAAAAGAATTATTCTTCCCGAGGGCAGTACAAAGGACTCAGGGTCATCCCTTAAGGTTGGAGGAAAGGAGATTTCACCCGGAAAAGGAAAGGGTTCTTTACAGTAAGGGCAGTTAAAATGTTAAACTCATTTCCCATGCTGTGATGGTAGATACAATAGATATCTTAAAAAAAATGATTAGACCTCTTTTTAGAAAGGAAAGGTTTACAGGGATATATCAAATTAGAAAACATGGGAAGGATGTTGATCCAGAGAGTAATCTGATTGCTAATATTTGGAGTCAGGAAGGAATTTATGTTTTCCCTTATGAGAAATCATTTGATGATATTCCACTGGGGTTTTTGATTGCCTTCCTCTGGATCAATATACAGCAAGTGCAAATATAGGATAAATACACTGGCGACACACTTTATTCGAGCTCGGCTACTCCCACGAATTCGGGTATACCCGGGTGTATTGAGGTTTGTGACTGTTTTCTGCCCGAGTGCATTGAGGTTTTTTTCAGGCAGGGATTGAAGCATTTTATTCCTGCTGGCTGCAATACTGCACAGTATATATATATATACTGCATTACAATTCATGAATTTATGCCATCTGGTAGACACGCTAAGCATTGCAGCCTATTAAATCCTAATCATTATCATTTAACAGATCAGCCGCCCGTCAGCCAGGCATGAACCCAGGCTGGGAAGGCAAACGCAACGGGGCTTGTCAGAGGTGAGGAGCGGTGCATTCCAGGTATCTGCCAGGTACATACTGGGCATTTGCTCGAATAAAGTGTGTCGGTGCAGTAATCTGTATAAATTTAGCATAGGTTTAACTTGATGAATTTATGTCTTTTTTCCATCTACTACGTAACTATATAACTATATCATTTATATTTTATTTTGACCATCTAGTAAAGGCCAATTTGAAATGGGACTACAGGGACCCCCGCTGTGTTAATCCGATGAGCCATTATTCTGGCTGCAGAAATTTCACAGAAATGTTGCAGCGTTACTTTGAGATAGCCCCATATTTTCCAAGGCAAGTCGCCGTATACTGGTGGCTGCATCAGTACTGAGTAACATTACTTATGATGTTGAATTACTCTGAATGAGTACTTCAGTAACAGCAATAAGTAAATAATAACAAAACACAGTCAGAGACCGAGACTGACTGTCTGAGATAAACTTAAACTAAGCTAAGTTTGCGACTGCAGAATTAGGTATGGCCGTGGACTGATGCTAAACTGACTAACTTGACACGGGCACTCACTGGCACTGCCAGGAGTTTGTGTGTGTGTGTCCACACTGACACTACCTCACAACCGCCATCATCATCATTTTCTCATTGTATAAGATTGAAAATTGCATCATATTTATATTATGTTTTTGTACGACAATCTTGTGGAGGTTCAAACATGACAGGTCCAGTGCACAAACTGTAAACACTAGGGTAGAGGGGGGGAGGGGAAGGGAAAGAGAACCCTCGCAACTGCTAAATACTGTATATATTCTCTGAGATGCTGCTATCTGGGGTGAATAATGAACTGATACTGTGGGTAGAATAGAACCCCAATGGAGAGCACTCTGCAGATGCACAATATACAGGGGACAGGAATAGGGGTGTATACAATGATGAGTGAATTGTGCACGTTAAAACACTTTATTAGAGTCTTGACTCAATGTTAAAATACAGACGCTAAATACCAAAATGAGTGAGACTCATATGAGCCAAAAAATAGCGCAGCGAAAGTAAAATATATGTACCAGGTCTCACGTGTGGAGTGTAAGCTAATATCCCTGATGATATGTGCGGGGTACAGCTAGGTGGTATCAGAACCCCATTGGAATCTGTGAGTGTAGTGTTCAAACACAGACACAGCCACTGGTGGCTATATATATACACGTTCCGGGTAGTGGTAAGTGTGATAATAATCTTAGTCACACGATATACACAGGTAGGTACACCAGGTGGGTGTACATATAGTATACACGTGGAGTATGGCAGGTAAGTATATCTGCTTCTGTGCTCACACAGGAGTAGACCATTCAAGTTAGGAGCTCAAGGTGGTCATGGATGTTAAATTATATATTGGTCACACAATATGTGCAGGTAATAACACCAGATATATATTTCTGCAGTATGCACAAATGGGCACGTCAGGTGAGTGTTTAACCCTCTGTGTTCCTAATCAGCAGATCGCTGCTGTGATGCCTGTGTAATGCTGCAAGTCTTAGTGCTGCAGCAATATAAAGAGCACTCACACATACTCTCTAACCACTACCATTTTGCAGATGTCATAGAGGGTGTATCTGCAACAAAATGGAGGTCGTTCATCCAATGGGTGGAAAAAATAAAAATTGTAGTACACAAGTAGTGTCTACATACACTCAGAGCCATAAAAACGTGAGAAACTAGTCACATAAAAACGGACAGAGATCGTGGTAATGCTCAGTGGCTGTGCATACATAGGCTAATGCTCCGTTGCTCAATAAACACACAGTCTCTGCTCGTGTATATTAGTTTGAGATATAGTATTTCATGCTAACTCTCTGTATGGGAGTTAGTTTAGGTACAGGACACGCTCCGATCACGAGCGTTAGTCCCGCCCCCTTGACGTAATGACGTCACTGCCAGGTCCAGTGCACAAACTGCTTAAATAACCCCTACCATTGTAGAACAAGTTCTATCATATTATCTATGTTGAGAATGGGATTAGCAATAGTTGACAATTTGGCAGTCATTGTCACTAATGTAGGTCGGTTTAGCAGTCACCAATATAGAATCTAGGTTGGCATTGGCGCAGTGCTTGGTTTTTGAATATACCGTATGTACTATGTCCTATAACCAGTAATAGCTACTAGTTAATGCTCCATCTATAAGTTGGAGGGACAAAATCTGGTATAACTCTGATGCAAAACAGCAGGACCAATCTTGTCTAGTTGGCTTGTAAAAGTTTGGCCATGTACATGGCAGACACAGTCCATGGTTTACTTTTCAAAGCCTTAGACCTGGTGACAAATTTTCATATTTTTTGTATCAAGATCTGATGTTTCCTTTGAAAATAAACACCCACTGGCTACTACTGGCAGTGCAGTGGTTAGCTAGGGCAGGGCTAGGTGAGGTGAGGTGAGCTAAGCATCAAGGTTGCATTGGTTCACTATATCGTCCCATAAGACATTCAGAATTAAGCAGGTTTTTTTTTTTGCCAAAAAGCATTAATAGAACATACTGATTGATGTTCCACCACATTATAACACTCTGCACCTCAATGAACATACTGTAAAACATTGGCTCAGCAATTGAAAGTATCCCCACAACACAGAGGTAGTTCCTCTGGCAGAAAACTGGGTCCCTGATGTGTATGAGCTAGGGGTGGAGGCTGGAATAAATACCATGAAGGTCCACCTTGGGACTACCATCATGATGCCATTGAGAAGCACATCCACGCTGCTCCATCTCACATTCTCCAAGATTCACCTCGCCATGCTCACCAGATGAGCCCTATCCCCACCACCTACAAACTGGACTTATACACTGCGTGACCAAGGTGGTCTTACGGCAGACAACTTTGTCAGTGCTGGAAGCAGTCCCTGCTGTAAGGAATGGGGGAACACGTCCCCTGCGGTGTGTTCCTTCTTTACCTCCTGCTGCACAGCATTCTGCTGAAAGCGGTCAGAGAGCGCATTCCTCGTGCCGCAGTTCCTCCTGTGGTACAGCCTCCTGCGCACCTTACAGAGTGCACGCGCCCACGGAGGGCTTTCAAGGATCACACAGAGCTTAGCTCCACCCCTCTGTTTGTACAGCATGGGACGCGCGTGCACCTCTCCCCAGCTGCGCGTCAATAGTAATCTCTCGCCACCTGTCCCCTGCACCTTGCAGCCTATCCCTGCTTCCGCGGAGGCCGCGCCTCCGCTCCTCCCCACAATCCTGTTTGTCCAACTCTCCTATATATGCTCAGCCTTTCCTTTCATTCCTGAGCATTGTTCATGGTAGCCTTGTGTTCCCACGTCCCTGCCTTACCTTGTTCCTGTTGTGCTTTAACCCTCTGTTGCTTATCTCTTCAGTGTACCGACCCGGCTTGACTTTAGGACCTCTCTCTGGATTACCGACCCCGGCTTGCCTCTGACCATCTGCTATTCTCCATCCCTGACCATGGCTATCGGACCAACTACCTTCCTACTGGCTCCAACCCCAGACCACGGCACTCCGGACACTGACTACTCTCCTGGCACCTACCTACGACCTCGGCAAGTATTAAGACTAACCCACACTCTCCAGCCCAGACCCGGCGATCTTGACTATCCACCCTCCAGGCGTGCCTCAGCTGCGGGGTATCGCCTTGTTCGTGGTGAGCGCAAGCATTATACCTGCTATCCTACCCACTACTACTGCCTGAGGTTCCTCCTTCGGAACCTCCCACAATGCCCACATGATTATGCCTCCTCTGCCCCAGCTAGAGCAGAAAGAGCATCAGTAAAGGTTCCGTGTATAGCAGGCTCAGTTGGTGCAGCTGAAGCTAGATCCAGGGACACCAATTCAAAAACTGTCATGGTGGACCACGAAACATTAGAACTGGGCCCTTTCTGCAACACTGACAATACATGCTGCTGCATTTCCTGCTCGCACACCTGTTGAAACAGATGGGTTTGGGTTTGAGCAAAGGAAGCATCAACAGTAATTCATAAAAGTCCAGATTTTTTTTGTCCATGCAGTGGTTGAAACCATTATCAAGTTTTGGTACCCAAAGTTAAATTGTTTTTATGATTTTTTACTAATTTACATTTTTTTCCTGTATAATGTTATTTTAGCATTTTACAGCCCATTTAGATTTTTTACCATACAAACTAATACTGTATAAACAAAAGTAAAATTGCCCGACCTTTGTAAATATTGCCCAAACTCTTATTTCTATATTAGTAATTAATGTTTTAAGACAACTGTTAAAATAGTCAGATTTTTACATTGTACTCTTTAAATATCCAAAAACTTCAATGATCCTAATCCTTTTATGGACCCACAAAAAAAAATGCCCTACAGTAATTGAGAAATGTTGGTTCATACTTCAATGACTTTTGTTTTGTTACTGAATATATCTATATAGCTAGATTGTAAGCTTTCCATGTTTTTTTTTTGTAACTTAACTTTTATTGAAAATCGGAACAATACATACACATATCATTACATCACATTTTCTGGAGTAAACTAATATCAGGGAAGACACATCTGGGAAGGGAGAAGGGGCCCGGTTGCTTTCTTGTGTTTCATTTGTCCAACCTTTATTGTCCCTGCATGGTCACGGTCTCCTCTCCTCTAGTAGAGACTTCAGATAAAGCCATCTAGTTGTCAGCCTTAACTGTCACTTCAAAGGAGAATGCATCTGTAACTATCATAACAGGATTGTGGTCATACTCACCCCCGGTATGTCTGATTGAACTAACTATGGCAACCAAACTTTCTGAAATGTAGTGCCGGTATCATTGACCAGGCTTGTTAGTTTCTCTATTTGACAGACAAACCAGATTCTATTAGTAATTTTGGAGATTTGTGGGATATATTTTTGTTTTCATGATGCTGCAATCTCACATCTCGTCGCAGTTGCAAAATGGGCAACCAGTTTACTTTCAAATCTGGACAAACCTTGCACTGATCTATTTAGGAGGAATAACGAAGGATATATAGGTATATCGAGGCCCAATATTCTCTATAGCCAGTTCTTAACTTCCCCCCAAAGGGATGCAACTTGAGGACAAGTCTGCAGCATATGCAAACAAATCTGCCTGTTCTCTGCAGTTTTTTGGACACATTGGAGAATATATAGGGATACATTTGGAAAGCTTAACCGGGGTGGGATGCCACCTCATCATAACTTTATATGCGTTCTCATTTAATGCGGTACAAATTGAACCAGTAGTGGCTGACTCAAATATTTCATTCCAGTCCTCTTCCTCCAGAACCTCACATACGTCTGCCTCCCATTGGTTCATATACTACAATTTCTGTGTATACTCTACCCCATAACAAGTTACATCTTTGTACATTTGTGAGGTAAGCCCACTCGTGTCTGTCTCGAGTATGCATAGTTTTTAGAAACTCGTTAGTGGGAGAAAGGGTATATGTTTATTTTAAAAGGCCCGAAGCTGAAGGTATCTGAAGAATTCAGAATGGGGCATACTTTTTTCTTCCCGGATTTGATCAAACGTCTTTACTATATTATCCTTTCCTAAATCTTTGAGTCTAAGAAGTCCTTTCTGTTGCCAAATTGTAAAATCCTTTCCGTTCAGACCGGGATCAAAATCAATTAGTAGGGGGGCCATTAGCAAATTCCTAGTAGTCAAGGTGCATCTGAACTTTGTGGTCTCCAGATTTTCAATGAGTTGGTCACAAAGGACAGCTGATCTCTAAGCGAATTCATCATCTTTTTTTGGGGACCAGATTCAATTCTTTAGGTTTAAAGGTAGACAGGCTTCTCTTTCTAGATCTACCCCTCTTTTCAGATTGGGATTAATGTGCCATTGATAATTTGACATTTAGATTTTCAGATCTTCAGGGCAGAGACTCTTTTTCCTAATGTTACTTTTATGTCTGAAGCACTTATTCCCATTATGTATTATTTTATTATGTTACGTGTATTACTGCTGTGAAGTGCTATGTACAAACTGTAGATGGTGCTATATAAATGAAGATATACCTACATACTGTGGCAGGATGGCTTTGGTTAGTGAGTAGGCAACTCAATTCTTCCAGTGCAATAATACTTTGGTGGTCTATTTGTCTACAATAACAACAACATATTAGACACACTGTCCCTTTAAGGAAAAACAAAGCCTAAAACAAAATCCTCCTACACTTTAGGTAGAGCATTTAAACATAACAGAGCCTATATAACCAACTGGTCAGCTAGGCTAGTTCAAGTTCACCAGGATGTGGTTGTACAAATTAGCCCTTTATCGTGGATCTTTATTTCTTTAAGGACAGCGGAAGGGCAAGCAGCGTGTCGGCCTCATCTGCTCTCTCACCTTCTGAGAGAGACTGCACCCAGAGAGGCTTTTCCTCTTCCCTTTTTGAAACAGGTAAGTGGAATTAATTAGGCTCATCTGTTGATTGCCTAACCAGTGGAGTTAACTCCCCGCATACTGGAAAGTCTGTAAAGTGCAACCTCCTACTTATATAAATAGAGCCTATGGACTCTGTTCCCTAAACTTTAATAAATTCATTGCAACCTCGATTGGGTTGGCATGTTCGTTATTCACTTAAAAAAATATCACACATTGTTTCGCATTCGGTAAAAAAAAAGTCTACACCACTTGGTAGTAAAACTGTGGGGGTTTTTTTACAATTTTTATCGTACGTTAATGCGTGTCAGTGCTCACGCGAGACAATGCATTATACAAAGCAGCCATTTGCATCAGCGTGTGTTGGTGCTTCTGGGAGTGAGGGAGAGAGACTGGGCTAGGTGTTTGAAGGTTTTTGCGAGTAGTGGGAATTATTAGTTATTTCTGAGTGAGAAGTCCTCTGTTCTTATATTTTCTTTTCAGATTTGCTGGTCATGTCAGTGTGAAAGTTGTTTGTAAGTGTGTCATTTTTTTCTATCTTTGTTTTGTGTGCGTGTTTGAGGAGGTGAGTGACAATGAGGGAAGGAGTGGATGTGGGAGGGCGAGTCAGAGGAGTGGAGATGGTAGTGTAGGGAGTGGAGGTGTGGAACATCAGGAGGACTGTTATGCTAGAGGAGTACAGCAGGGCTTCGGGGATCAGTATCAGAAACAGTGCTCTGGGGCGAGTGGACAGGGAGAGAGGGAAAGTGATGAGCAGACCTCTGAGGTCAATGCTCTGGCTACTGAAGCTGCTACAGCGTTGTCGAAGGTATGCACAACAGGTGCATCTCGGCCATGAAAATGAAGTACTAGTGGATGGAGTTGTGCATTGCTATAATTAGCTATTTGGTTGCTTAGCAGGTAAGATCAATAATAACATAAGTGCAGTTATCTAATTATGAATTTAATTTGTTTGAAATAAATGTCAATAATTACATTAAACATTTTCACACAACCATTTATATGTCAAATACTGTACATACATGTTATAACTCAGGGGTGGTCACAAAATGTTAATAATGTATATAAACAAAAAAAATGATGGCAGTAAACACATATAAAAAATATTAAAGAGGAGGCTGTAACTCCCTGCCAAGTCCTGTTGTGACACAAATACTTAGAATACAGTATCTGTCAAACTCATCCTGATACACGTTACAATAGTTCACACTTTTGCACTGGTTACAACATTACATTTGATAAATGTACAGTAGCCTATAGTTATATCGTATTTATGTTTGATTTCATATATACTGCCAAGACTAAAAGCAGCTTAATGTATAAGATGTGGGACGACATCTGTCATGCAGTCTGTGCATCTGGACTGCAGAGAACTGCAAGAAACATTTTGCAGATATAAAAAGGAAGCTAAACTGGCTGCCAGCCACAAGCTGGCATCTAAAACAGGAGGAGGTCCCCTGGCCCTTCTCTATAGCTGGCGCCCATGGAGGAGCAGGTCAACTTGATCCTGAGGCCCAAAGTTCTGTTTGGCTTGCCCGGGGGCAGGGACATCTGAGCCTGAACATGAGCCGGGTGAGTACTATTACAGGAATGAGGGTAGTCAAATTTTATGGGGAAATATTGTGATTTAAAGTACACAATCAATACAGTGTCGAATGATTGGCAGTAAGGGTGCATCAGATACAAATTCATAACAAAATCACACATTTATGTATATGCTAACATTTCCGCAGTAGTGCTCGTCCTTTAAATCAGAAACGTATACAATTACAGCAACATTAATACATATCTACTTTTACAGTGGATGTACTAGTAGTACATGAACACTTTTTAATGTGCAATACGGCCATGTCTGGCACAGTGCATGTAAAAAAACAAACATTAGGTTTCAGACAGTTCTGCTGAGCTAATAAAAAAATACTACATATATAATTATGCCTTACTGACATGATTTGCCTTAATTTGATATGTTTTGCTGATCAGAAGGTACATGTATTTTAGTCACAAGCTTAAATCAATATATATATACTCCCTAGTGTGAGTACGGGAGTATCTCTTGCAGCCACCACTAGGTCCATGACCAACCCAGAGTCGCAGTACCCCTGTGGCCACTGATGCCACCCCTATACCACCCCCCTTGGCGCTGCGGTAAGCCCACTCCACCAGGACTTGCCATTGACATTATTAGGCCCCAATCATCGGCCTCTATCATTAGTGTCCTTTCCAAAGCTGCCCCTGGACAGAGTCATGACCCCCATTACATCTGCCCATGCTGAGGGCACTAGTCCTGCCTCTCTGCAGACTCTAAACCTGTTAAGCCATGGTACCAAAGTTACAATGTGTCCCCTAATTTCTCCACCGATTACCGAGACTGGTCCTTCAGGTCATTTAGAGGGTCCTCATTATCCCAGCAGTCAGAAACATCTGAAGTGTCATATCAGATGGACACTAGGTCCGGTAGCCCAAAACCAGAGCATCTGTCCGGGGAACCCCTTAAATGGTGTGACATTATGTTTCGGGGCTACACTGTCGGTATGAATAGGACCCGCTTCCTTCTAGTTGACGGACCTATAGTAGATCATTGGTTGGAGGAAGTTCAATATTCCCCAGAGGCCACCGCTGTAACCCTCCGTAAGAGGGTGGAAGAAATAAGGCTGGGGGCAGTAACACCTAAGGGACAAGCCATCATGTATCAAGAGGTAGACCCTAAGGAACCTTGTTGCTCTCTAGGTGATGCGCATATTGGTGGCTTCGACCTGAGGATTTCAAAGGGATTACAGAATAGAAATGTTTTGCTCATGTGTTTACCTTCCCTGAGCTCTGTACTTTCATGGTATTACTGTTTTTTCCTCTCCCCATCTCCCCTTCCTCTATTTCCCTCGGTATCCCCTATGATCAGTTGTTTTGTGGTTGGAGGGGGGATGAGAGTTGCGTGAGGTAGGAGTGTCTACTTACTATTTGGCTGGGTTTGGTTTCCAGGGTGACGCTTTAGTATGAACCCACCCACATTGTGCTTGGATCTATGCACATGCGCAGTACAACACAAACAAACCTGTACTAACAGTGCAGCACACAGTCTGAGGTAAGAGTGAGGGGGGCACGATGAGGTTAAGGACTTTGGGCTCGGTCCTCTATCTGCTAGGATAATAGCGTAATAACATTATGCATGTTCTAAAGTTTATTCACTGCACACAGCTCCGAAGGGGAGGATGAAAAATTGTATTTTTGAATACAAGGGAGGTGGTGTTTTGTCTCTCTGGAGCCACCATACGAGAGTCAGCTGTGTTTTTGGCACCTATTTACAATGTCTAATGCACATTATTTCAACCCAGTGTGAGGCACACTGTTGTAGGGGCTTGACAAAGGACCGGGAGGTCCGAAACGTTGCTCCATTTTTCCTGTACTTCACCCCTGATGCTAATTTGATGCAATAAAACTTTTTTAAATTGGATACTTACCAGAGAGTGCTGCGGACATTTTTTCCTATTTATCTATCGTTGTCGCTGGATGGTGATTCTGGCTACACATCGTGTCACACCCTTCTCCTAAAAGATAATTTATTTGACCTACTCTTACCCAATTAGAGTGCCCTGAAAATCTTTATGATATATATATCCGCGTACACATATACATATACACAGTGGTCGACAAATCACAAAAAAATCTACTCGCCACCTAGTACCACACGTGTGCCGCTTGGGCCAATAGGAGCTCGCCACAATGTTAAATCCGGGCATGCAAATGTATAGGTTTGTCGAACACTGCATATACATAACACACATATATATAGTAAGATTATATATATATATATATATATATATATATAATATAATACTAGTATATATATATATATATAAAGAAACAGAAAACAATGAAGTAGCGCCTCTAATACATCCTGAACATAAGCTATTATAATGAAAAACGAATTAACCCTAATATGAATGTGTTTAGTGGGGCGGTGTGATGATGGCCAATAACAATACTAAGAACCTGTGATCTCAAAAGAGATAAGTTAATACATATATTAATTAATTAAACACAATACTATTTAATAAAGATGAAAAAGTAGAAAATTATAATAAAAAATACAAAATGTATGAATACACTAAATAAAAAATTCTTAAAAAATGAATGAATAAAAAACCTTTAAAAAACCTCTGAAAAAACAAAGTCCTGTTCCAATGGCAATAGCATCCAGGTGTTTGCAGCCCGTTTCAAAGGAATCTCTACTCCCTGACCAATTCTGTGAAAAAAAAGAAAAAAAACAGGCGCACACCTAGTGCATTAACGTAATAATATATAATTTATGGAACATAAAATCAAGCAAATGCCCACTCACAAGAGTACTGTAATATATAGCATGTATGAGATTGGCTTTCATGTGTCAGCAACGCGGTCCTCTCCGTCCGGCTCGAGGCAGCAGCGTCCTCCCGTGGCCCTCCTTCGTGTGGCCGGATAGCCTTAAATGAAGTCCTTCAGAAGGTGTTCTGTATAAAGAGTCCCTCCGGGAACCAGCAGTTAGAAAGTCTGTATGCCGGTAGCAATATCACGGGAGACACAAGAACCAACGTAACACTGGAAGTGTTAGTACCAGAGTTCATGGGCAAATGACGGCCTCAATCAGACCACGCCCTACGCGTTTCATCATCGTTGATGACTTCATCAGGGGATACCCACTAGACGCCCCTTCACAGTATTTATAGGGAGGTATTTGCATACATTAAATAATTAGTTAAACCGTCAATACACAATTAACAATTTTAATCATATAATGTTATGAGGACCCAATTGAGCTGTTAGAGAATAAGTCCAAAATAGGACATAGAGGGATATTGCATTAGATTGGAAATAAATAAATAAAAGGCTTTTATCAATAAATGAACTATTCTTTATATATAATTAGCCATCAATTAATTTGACAGCTGTTGTTCCAAATCGCAAATGAGGAATAAGGAATTTAAAAGGAACAGATGTATATTACAAAAATAAAAAAGAATATATAAAGAAATAATTTTTATAATATTTGTATTATGTACAAATTCAGTGTGTATCGTAGACCTCAATTGGTAACCAAAATCTGAATGACATCAGTTTTTTCTGTTTAAAAAGACTTGTAACTTTTCAGAATCTGGAGAAGAGAATTACTTATAGCTATATAGACACTGTAGTATTATAATTAGTTCAATAACATTAGCCACCATAGAACCATAGTTTCTAACCTATAAAGTACACATATTGAACATACCTAATGTCACACGTCCAAACATCAGTGTGAGTACCAGGTTTAATGACTCCAATGGGGAGTCAGAGGAGCAGCAGCAGATGAATTTGAGGCAAGAACAGAAGAAAAAACATGGCTTGCTTGTATAATGTATATTACAAATAATATAAATGTATATATCAAAAGACTATGGGCTCTATGCAGTAAGTGGCGAAAAAGTGAGATCGCCAAGGGTACCTTATCGGCATGATTCTGGCGATTTTCCCTCTCTGTATGCAATAAGTGCCGAATCCATTCCGAATGCAGCCGAAAACATTAGCGCCGACTCCACCTCAGTATAGGGACGAGTCTGGTCTGCGGGTAGCACCGGCGTAACATTATGTCGAGCCCACAAGATGCAGACCAGACTGACATAGCCTCCATGATGACGGCCATGTATCAACAAGTCCAGGCCCTAACTGATCAAATGGTTCTCCTCACTCAACAGGTACAGGACCTTTGATTTCAGGCACCTACTGTTGCCGCACCGCTGCTGTCGGCAGAACCAGTATCCGCCGCGACCTCAGGCCCGAAGATTCCGGCGCCTAAACCATACGCGGGGGATCCGAATGCCTGTCATGGTTTTCTCAATCAACACGAGATCCAGTTTGAGATGGCCCCGCAGCAGTATTCCACTGGTCTTAAGAAAGTGGCATATGTATACAGTCTACTCACGGGGAATGCGCTGGCATGGGCCTCCCCGATTTGGGAACTACGTCCTGAAATCACCCGCGACAATGCGGCCTTTAGACGAGACTTTCGACAGGTCTTTGATACCCCCGCACGCCAAGAAACTGCATCTGACTCTTTGCTTGAGCTTTCTCAGGGATGTCGTTCCGTGGCCCAGTATGCCTTGGAGTTCAGGACCATAGCAGCTGAGACACGATGGGATCAGGAGGCTTTAGTCTCTGTCTTCTGGCAGGGCTTAACAGATTCTGTGAAGGACGAACTCGCCTCACAACCCAGGCCAGGGCTTCCGGAGGAACTCATCTCCCAAGCAAATCGAGTAGATCAGCGCCTTCAGGTACGCCGCGCTCAGCGCCAGCATCCCCGATGTATGCCCTTCCGTGCTCCTTGTCCCAGATTCTCTTCAACCAGAGGACCTGCCGTCTCCCCGCTGCCCACTCTGGAGGCTCCAGAACCGATGCAACTCGGAGTCCAACATCCCCGGGCACCGATACGACAACTTCGCCGAGCCGGTGGGTTATGTTACTACTGCGGATCTTACGAGCATCTGGTCCGGGAATGCCCACTGTGTCCGGGAAACGACCAAGCCCAGTGAGTACGAAGGGGCCCTCCCTGTGCACCAACTTCCCTTGTCCTCTTCCCAAAGGTGAACTTCCCAAGAAGTTGACCATTCCTGTCTCCCTCTCTGGTTCTACCTTCCACACTTCCACAGCTGCAATTATCGATTCCGGCTACGGGAGGAAATTTCATTGACCAGACTTTCTCTGCACAGAAGCAGATCCCACTCATTAGGAAGAAATCTCCCGTAGCCTTGGTAGGGATCGAGGACCGTCAACTCACCACAGCTTACATCTACTTGGAGCCCTGCCCTCTCACTCTTTCTTCTTCTTCCCACAAGAAGACCCTGACCTTGGATGTTATCCATGCTCCTGGAACACCGGTCACCCTTGGCTTACCTTGGTTGCAGCAGCACAATCCGCATATCAATTGGACCTCTCGTGATCCCATAGTCTGGAAGTCATGGTCAGAGGAGTCATCCCCACCAGCTGTACCTTCGCCTCAAATGCTGGCTAATACATCCAAACCCAAGGGAGACTTACCCGCCCCGTACGCTGATTTTTTGGATGTATTCAGCAAGACTCAATCCGAGCTACTACCCCCTCACAGATCGTATGATTGTATGATTGACTTGGTACCTGGATACACTTTTTGCCCAAATCCAAATCCTACCCCCTTTCTCTGCCGGAGACGGAAGCCATGGATGAATATATTTGTGAAAACTTGAAGCGGGGCTTCATACGGCATTCCACTTCGCCCGCGGGGGCTGGATTCTTCTTCGTTAAGAAGGACGGTACTCTCAGACCGTGTATTGACTACAGGGGATAGAACCACATCACGGTGAAGAACCGTTACCCACTCCCACTCATCCCTGAACTCTTCGACAGACTTCAAGGTGCTAACCTGTTTACCAAGCTAGACCTCCGCGGGGCATATAATCTCATTCGCATCCGGAAAGGTGACGAATGGAAGACCGCCTTCAACACCCGTAGTGGCCACTAGGAATATCTCGTGATTCCCTTCGGCCTATGCAACGCTCCGGCGGTCTTCCAGGACTTTAGCAATGACATTTTATGGGATGTCCTTAACCTTTATGTTATTGTTTATCTGGACGACATTCTCATTTTTTCTAAGAATCTACAGGATCATATCTTCCAGACGAAGTTCGTACTCTCCCGCCTCCGAGAGAACCACTTGTTTGCCAAGATGGAGAAGTGTCTTTTTCACCAGTCTTCCACCTCTTTTCTTGGGTATATTATTTCCAACAAGGGATTTGCCATGGACCCAGAGAAACTTAAAGCCGTAGTGGACTGGCCACAATCAGATTCCCTCAAATCCATTCAGCGTTTTCTAGGGTTTTCCAACTATTACCGGAAATTTATTCGCAATTTTTCCACCATCATTGCTCCGATCACAGTACTAACCAAAAAGGAGCTGACCCTTCGGCCTGGTCATCTAAGGCAGTCATGGCTTTCAAAACTTTGAAACAAGCGTTTGTCTCTGCTCCCATCCTCCGACACCCAGACATCAATTTTCCTTTTATCCTGGAGGTAGACGCCTCGGACAGCGGGGCCGGCGCAGTCCTATCCCAGAGATTTTCTCCACAGAGAAACTCCACCCTTGTGGGTTTTTCTCTAAGAAGTTTTCTCCAGCTGAGAGGAACTATGACGTGGGCAATAGGGAAATTTTGGCCGTCAAATTGGCCGTTCAGGAATGGAGGCATCTTCTGGAGGGGTCTAAAGAGTCGTTTACGAGTCTCACGGACCACAAAAACCTTTTGTATATCGAGAGCGCCCACCGCTTGGGCTCCCGCCAAGCCCGCTGGTCGTTATTTTTCTCCAAGTTTAATTTTAATTTTGTCCTACATTCCCAGCACCAAGAACGTCAAGGCAGAGACCCTCTCCAGACAGTATTCTTCTGAAGAGAGACCGGAGAAAACTACCGAGTCCATCATTCCCAAGCAAAAGATTCTCGCGGTCACTGCTTTCAAAAATCTGGAAAAGATCATCAAGTCTCAAGAACACATTCCTAGTGATCTCGAAGTTCCGAGGGATACTTTGTACGTTGACTCCAAATGTATTCCTGAGATTCTGGATAGGGGGCTTCCCGTTCAGCAGGACATCCGGGATTCAAAATAACTCTGGACCTCATCCGTCGCACCTTCTGGTGGCCCAATATGGCAAAAAACATCCTTGAGTTCACTCGGGGCTTTCCAGTATGTGCACGCAATAAGATACCTCGTCAAAAACCCCATGGTCTTCTTATGCCTTTACCCATTCCGGAGCGCCCTTCGTCCCACATATCCATGGAATTTATTGCCGAATTGCCTAGGTCGAATGGAATGAACACCATTCTAGTAGTGGTGGACCGTTTCTCCAAGATGGCACATTTCGTTCCTCTCAAAGGTTTACCCTCCTCACCCGCCCTAGCCGATATTTTCTCCAGAGAAATTTTCCGGATCCATGGGATTCCCACATCTATCGTTTCGGACAGAGGTTCTCTTTTTGTTTCCAGATTCTGGAGGACCTTCACCAGAAGACTGGGCATTTCTTGTTCTTTTTCTTCAGGATATCACCCTCAATCTAATGGGCAGACTGAGAGGTTAAATAATCTCTCGAGAAGTACTTGAGGTGTTTCGTCTCTGAGTCACAGGACGACTGGTCGGAATAACTTCCCTGGGTTGAGTATGCCTTTAATTCCTCCAGGAATAAATCAACTCGTGGGACGCCGTTCTTCATTAATTACGGATTCCATCCAGCTCGCCTGCCCATTTCCAATATCTCCTCTGGAGTACCAGCCGTGGATGAACGCATCACACTATTACAGGACTCTTGGTCCAGGATCCAATCGGCGCTTCAAAAGTCCTCTCAGACTTCAAAACTCCAGGCTGACCATCGTCGCCGACCTGCACCCAGTTACAAGCCAGGGGATAAGATTTGGTTGTCTACAAGAAATATCCACCTCAAAACCCCATCCCCTAAATTGGCACCTAGGTTTCTGGGCCCATTTCCTATCATGGAGCAGGTAAACCCCATGGCCTTCCGTCTTCAATTACCTCAAAGCATGAGAATTCCTAATGTTTTTCACACATCTCTTCTTAAACCGTTCATCTCCAGTCCCCTCTTTCCGGACCACACTCTTAAACCAGATCCAGTGATCATACAGGGCAACGAAGAGTACGAGGTCCAAACTATAATAGATTCCCATCTCTCGAGGGGTAAGGTTCAATTCTTAGTCCATTGGAAGGGCTTTGGACACGAAGAAAGGTCTTGGGTACCTCTTAAAGACATTAACGCACCAGGACTTCTCAAACGCTTCAGTAAGAAGTTCCCATCCAAACCATGGGAGGTTCGTCCTGAGGCCGACCCTGAAGGGTGGGGGGGGTACTGTGAAAATGCGGGGATCACGGCACTCACAGCGCGACCCCTCCTCACCTCCGAATGCCCCCGCTGCCGTGAGATGGCTTCCTCTCCTCACCCAACCTGCTCCTGCTGTGCGGACACACCCCCCTCATTCCCAGTGGGTCGGCCCTGCCCCGCGGCCTCTCAGGGCTCTGGCAGTTCCCTCGGGTCCCGGGCGCGCGCTCTCCGTCCTTACAGAGCGCGCGCTGGGCAAGGATAATTTATTCACTACACTAGCAGTGAAACCACGCCCCCAAATCTCACAAAGGCTGCCACTTAACCCTAAAGCTCCCCACCAGGCTGCTTATTACAGGAACCAATCCAGGAAAGCTCCTCATGTTCCTCCAGGACTGCCCCCACTCCCCATTGGTCAGCCACGATATACAGAGGCGGCACATTTTATTTGAGTGCGGCTAGCTCCACAAGCCTGGGGATGCCCCGGCATGCTAGCCGCACTCCCTCGGCGTGCCGCGCGTCACCGACGCGCGGTCACGCGTCATCAGGTGCCTGCGCCCCCTGCACGCGCATCCAGGGCTCCCCGAGGGAGCCCTGGTGTCCCGCGATGTGGGGGACGGCGGCAGGGGGTTCCGGGGGACCCGGCGGACCCGGCGAGCGGAGGGAGAAAGCCCCGATTGGAGGGCGCTCCTCCGCGGCTTCGGCGCGCGCCAGGCACATCCCAGAGCACGCCTGGTTACTGCTGCGGCCGAGACCGGGCAAATGATCAAAATAAACTCGGCCGCAGCAGTATAGTACCTGTGTTGCCTCTCTCACATCGCTCTACATAGTCTCTGCTTACAGACGTCTATTCTGGCTTTCCCTTTGCTCTTCGTTATTCAGGTTGCTATCCGGCTTGGCGGACATTCCTTTCTGGCTCTGGTCCCCGGCTCCCACCTGACCTTGCAGCTTCTCCCATCCCTCGACTACAGTTTGGACCTCGACATCCCAGATCTCTCTCTCCCTGACCTTGGCTAACGGCAACGACTTCGTCTCTTCTGTACCGGTACCGGCAAGTATTGCTGCACATATTCACACCTGGTCTGGAAATGCCTAAACACCACCCTCCTGACACGCTCCTTCTGCTGCGGGTGCGTGCACATATATGTCCCCACCTCAGTATAGGGACGAGTCTGGTCTGCGGGCAGCACCGGCGTAACACCTGGCTACCTCTATATATCAATTACATACATTTAGCCTAGAATAGTCAGAATCCCCAAAGAATTGTGACTAACTGGTCAATAATTATACAAAAAAACACTAGATGGCGCTCATACACTCTAAAAAAACACACAACTTAAACCATGCAGTGATATATAGTGACTAGTGATATCAAAAATAAATCAAAAATAAAGTGCATGAAGTGATAAATAGACACTCAAACCCTTAAGGACTGTTTCACGGTCCGCAAAGTAACAGGAAAAGGAATCAGGGGAGCGTCAGTGCCTAAGGAAAAAATGTGATTACTCGATAGTGCAATATGTTAACAATACACATACACAGGCAGAGCTCTCATAAGAGCACAGTGAGGCTAGATATTAAGATCACTAAGTATCGAAATATTAGTGTGTATGGGATCTCAATGACCCATACCACAGGAACATAAATAGGAGGTAGGAATCCAAAAGAGTAGACACAATCCAATACTTAAAAATGTAGATATTTATCCAGCCTTGATAAAAATTGGAGGCTTACAGGATTCCGGAAAGGTAACAGCAAGTTTGTACACCTGAAGGTTCACTCGAGTGCGTTCTCGGGATCTCTGCACGAGCTGCTTCCTCACCGGTCTCCGACCTGCGCTGCTTCAGGGGGCCGTACGTCACTTCCGGGTTCTTCAACTCGTATTGCGGACGCCACCGGAACTCACAGGGCTCTCTCCCTCTGGATCTCACCAGAGGGGTTACGCTCTACTAGTTTCGCCGACGTAGTGACGGCTTCGTCAGGAGTGATGTTACCCCATAAAGAGAGCTATTTGTACCCTTTACTTAATGCTGACCTTCCTCCTATTGGACAGCAAGTAAATTGGTGATGATTACATATGTCCTCCCAATCTTCACAACACTGTTATACAATTAACCTTTTAAAATACACAGCCATGTTTATACACTTCAAAGTAAAATACATCTTTATTAATAAAAAACCATTCTAAAAATTCACGAAGTGCCTAATATACAACTGTGCTATTTTTGGAATTGTATATAAAATATATAAAGACATAAAATCTAATAAAATCGCTCAAATCTAACTTCTAATATATGTTGAAACGGCGATTGTGTATCTCAAAATAAATAGGGAAAAAAAAACAATTAGTTCACAATAAGTGCATTTTCAACCTCATTTTGCAGTCTAAACAATTTATGTTCTAAAACGATTTATTATTACAGTTTTTTATAGGAAAGCACTTAGCTCAAAATCCACATTAAGACCTAGTGGTACAAGTGTTGCAAAGTGAACATCCAGAAGCTTCTCTTTTTAAGAGCAGCTTGTCTGCTCCACCTCTCCAATGTGTCAACACTTGTTCTATAACTGTAAAGTGAGCCCAGATGTGTCCCCATTATGTTTTTGTAAAAAATGGTTTGACAGTTGATGTTTGTAACACCTCTCCTACCCATTACCGATATGCTCAAGTATACGTATATTTATAGTTCTTGTTGTTTGCCCACATATTGTAATCCGCATGGACAGGTGATAAGATATACCACATAATTAGATTTGCATGATAAAAGTTGTTTTATGTTGTATCTTTGCCCTGTGATATTTGACACAAAAACTAATTTATCTCTGGTCTCATATTTACATGCAGTGCATGTGGTACAACCATAAAAACCTTTGGATTTTGTAGCCAACTGTTCCCCTCACTGGTATTTTAGGTAGGGCACTGGGGGCTAATTTATCTTTCAATGATTTGGCTTTCTGAAGATCACATTTGGGTTTTTCAGGGACAATCTCTCCAAGCACAGGGTCATTTTTTACAATGTGCCAGTGCTTTTTAATTATTTTGTATAATATATCTGATTGTCATTGTAATCTGTCATTAATGAGTACTCAAAAGTTTTATTTGATTAACCTTCTTGTTCTTAATCAATAATCATTTCTATCCAAATCATTGCTTTTTAATGGCATCCTGTATGATCACATCATTGTAATCTTTTTCTAAAAACCCTTTCTTGAAGAAGACAGATTGTTTTTGAAAGGTACTTAAGTTACTACAATCCTTTTAATGCGTCTTATCTGTCCATATGGGACATTTTGCAGCCATTTGGATGATGAAACTTGTGGTGGATATGTAATGTTATTATATACACATTGGAAGAAGGGTCTCTGTTTTTATTGTCTTCCTCAATGAAAATAGTCAGGTCCAGAAATAATTTTCCTGACTATATCACAATTAAATTTAAATTGAGCAAGTTGTCATTAATATAGATAATAAAACTGTTTTTAGGCTTTCTTCATTACCTTTCAGAAAACATAATATCATCTATATCTACGCCATAGGCACAAATTCGCACCCCGCTCTGCATAGACCAAATATGGTCTTCTTCCATGCCATAAGAAGATTTGATTAGCTGGGGTGCAAATTTCGTGCCCATGGCGGTGCACATTTTTGCAGGTATATACCCCCCAACAGAAAATAATTGTGTTTAGGATGAAATTTATGCATCTAAATAAAATTGGGCCTGTTCATTTGGCATATCTGGATCTTTTGATAAGGCCCTATCCACAGCTTCATGTCCATCTCTATGATTTATACACGTATAGAGGGAGGTAATATCACAAGTTACTAGATGGGAAATGGATGTTATCCAGTGAGGGGAACAGATGGCTAACAAAATCCAAAGGTTTTTATGGTTGTACCACATGCACTGCATGTAAATATAGACCAGAGGATAAATTTAGTTTTGTGTCAAATATCACAGGGCAAAGATACAACATAAAACAACTTTTATCATGCAAATCTAATTATGTGGTATATCTTATCACCTGTCCATGCGGATTACAATATGTGGGCCAAACAACAAGAACTATAAATATACGTATACTTGAGCATATCGGATAATGTGAGGAGAGGTGTTACTACACATCACCTGTCCAACCATTTTTTACAAAAACATAATGGGGACACATCTGGGCTCACTTTTACAGTTATAGAACAAATGTTGACACATTGGAGAGGTGGAGACAGACAAGCTGCTCTTAAAAAAAGAGAAAGCTTCTGGATCTTCACTTTGCAAACACTTGTACCACTAGGTCTTAATGTGGATTTTGAGCTAAGTGCTTTCCTATAAAAAAACTGTAATAATAAATCGTTTTAGACAATAAATTGCTTTAGACTGCAAAATGAGGTTGAAAATGCACTTATTGTGAACTAATTGTTTTTTTCCCTATTTTATTTTGAGATACAACAATCGCCGTTTCAACATATATTAGAAGTTAGATTTTGAGCGATTTTATTAGATTTTATGTCTTTTATATATTTTATATACAATTCCAAAAATAGCACAGTTGTATATTAGGCCACTTCGTGAATTTTTAGAATGGGTTTTTTATTAATAAAGATGTATTTTACTTTGAAGTGTATAAACATTGTTGTGTATTTTAAAGGTTAATTGTATAACAGTGTTGTGAAGATTGGGAGGACATATGTAGTCAATCACCAATTTACTTGCTGTCCAATAGGAGGAAAGGTCAGCATTAAGTAAAGGGTACAAATAGCATCTCTTTATGGGGTAACATCACTCCTGACGAAGCCGTCACTACGTACGGCGAAACTAGTAGAGCGTAACCCCTCGTGTGAGATCCAGAGGGAGAGAGCCTGCTGTGGAGTTCCGGTGGCGTCCGCAATACGAGTTGAAGAACCCGGAAGTGACGTATCGGCCCCCTGAAGCAGCGCAGGTCGGAGACCGGATGAGGAAGCAGCATCGTGCAGAGATCCCGAGAACGCGACTCGAGTGAACCTTCATGTGTACAAACTTGCTGTTACCTTTCCGGAATCCTGTAAGCCTCCAATTTTTATCAATGCTGGATAAATATCTACATTTTTTAAGTATTGGATTGGTGTCTCTCTTTTGGATTCCTACCTCCTATTTATGTTCCTGTGTGTATGGGTCATTAGAGATGCCCATACACAGCTAATATTTCTGATACTTAGTGATCATTAATATCTAGCCTCACTGTGCTCTTATGAGAGCTCTGCCTGTGTATGTGTATTGTTAACATATTGCACTATGCGAGTATCACATTTTTTCCTTAGGCACTGACGCTCCCCTGATTCCTTTTCCTGTAACTGGTCAATAATGCCTGGGGTATCTTAAAGTCCCTCAACTTTGCCTCGGCTCTTCAACTCTTAAAGCCAGGGCATTATTGGCTTAATGGAATTGTGATGGCTCAATGAGTTCTATCAGTGAACATCAGTGAACATCTATTAATGTTAATAATCTATATCTGTTATCATTGTATAATTGTATATTATATTATCTAAGCATGTGGTGTTTAAAGAAATGTAAGTTTTGTTTAAGAGGTGTTGTAAATGTGAATAATCATGATAAAATAATGATGATGATGTATTTTCACTTGATAGTGTTACTCTATTGCTGCATTCTTAATATGGAGAAAGGAAAGTCCCCAAAATGTTACTTTCTAAAGCAAGACTGCTTACTGTCATTCATACAAAACATTACAGTATTTTATAGCTCATATTTTTTACCCTGTAATGAAGTATTGCTCCCAATTTTAATAAAACAAAACATATTTGTTTTTCATGTGACTTGTCAACAAAGGTGTTGTTTTTCATTGGCCTTTATTGCTATTATATTAACCATGGCATACCAATTAGCCCTCTTGAAGCATACATGAGTAGTCATACTGTACATGCCTGCACAACATGATTGCCAACTCTTTGAAATGTACTACTGCTTTTGTTTTTCCCATTTCCATGGCATCATCACAAAAATATGTTCTGCTCTCTGTACCAGAATAAAAGCTGGTGGCAGCTTGTAGCCATGTTTCTGTTATCATAACTCCGTGCCCAGGACATACTTGAAAGCGAGATTTAACTCTCAATGTATTACCTCCTGGTAAAACATGTTATAAATAAATAAAATATTTGTCCTTACCCTTTAGTTTATGTTTTTCAGGATAAAAAATAAGATATCATATGACTAAAATGATTTTGTGAGAAATGACTTTGAATGCCACAATATACTGTACTAAAGACATTATAAGCCCAATTCAATAAATTGAGCTGGAATCCTCCCAAACAATGGGAAGAGACCTCATAGAATATTGAACAGGGGGCTCTGTCTTACAGTATCTCAATAGAACTCAATGTGTTTTTCTCTATTACTTGCCAGTGAAGGTTGTAAGGCTGTAAAGCATATTCTAGTGCAAGAAGACTTCTTGTGGAACAGCACCACTTGGCAAAAACTGCATGTATCATCCTAGTTATCATTAGTGGTCATATGGAAAGTCTATGCAAAACCACAGATATGAGGGAGCGAGGGAGAGAACTATTTAACTTATATATCCCCTCATATATATCCGCTCAACTCTCCCTCCACATAACATATGAAGAAAGACTTAAGCTCAAAAAGGAGCACACCTTAGATACCTTGGAGATATGCAACATGTATTTCAATTACTCACATTCCACACAAAGCTCAATAGTATGTATTCTGTAACAGTGGGGCTAACCATCAGCTGCTAGAGCTGCTGTCCAGAATAGAAGAGTTTGTGGTCTGTGATTCTGTTGTGCCTGACACTAGAACCTCCTTCCTCATACTGTAAGGTGCCTTAGATTTGTCAATATAGTTCTTATAGAATGGATGCCATGGTGGATCTGGCACATATTTTAGTGCCCAATCTGTTTTAGGATTTACGTGTATCGATCGGATTATAAAAGTTTCACCTTCTGTCTCTGCATATAATGAAGTTCCATTAGATATGTAGCAAATGTCTATGCTATAGAGCAGTGTTTTTCAAGCTCTACTCGTGACCCACGACCACTGCAGGTGTCTGAACCAAAGGCTGGGTCCATGGTGACTGCGCGCTCACATCTGTGCGTGTGACGTAACCCGTGTTTTAGCGACTGCGTTTTGAGCGGGATAGAGGCGACAGGGAAGCGTGTTGGGGGGCGTGTCGAGGCATGGCTGTGACGTCACAGAGCTGGTTCGATCTCATTGGGCGAACCGCTCACGTAACCAGGTCGTCGCGTTGTGGAATCAAAATGATCTGATTCCTCGCGCACTGCGCGCCCCCTCGTGCAAGCACATGCACAGTCTATGGTCGCCATCATTGCCTTAAGGCATTGTGATAGCGCCGCGCACGCACTGCTCCATGCGGTCTCGACAACCATGGCCGCAGTCTAACGTTCCATTAAGAGAAGAAATTCAAATGAGGAAAAACGGAGCACAAAAAAATTTACTTTAATTAGTGGTTAGACTTAGGTGACTCATTAGTCAAAACATATGACCTAGAAAAATATGCAATTGAGCATTTCCTAAGCCACAAAAAAACAGAGTGTTATAAATGTAGGGGCTGCTCTGTCTGCAACTCTATGATCGTCGGTGACAACTTTCACCACCCTGTTAGTGGTAAAATTTTTTAAATTAACCAACGTATCACTTGTGAAACAACGCACGTTATTTACTATTTGAAATGCCCGTGTGGCCTGTTCTATGTGTATTTCTGGCTCTCTACATATTTATCAATATATTTTCTATTTGTGCTATCTTCATTAATATGCTGTGCTGCATTACATTGTAGTTTCTTTTGTCTACCACGGCGGATTTGACTAGGTGGAGGGAGGTGGGTGGGTGTTTTGTGGGTGTGGGGTTATCTGGAAGCTTTATAAGGATCTGAAGAAGTTGTTTATGGCACTGAAACGTCAGATGGTTTGTGACTGTGACCAGTCAATAAAATTATCTTTTTGTAATTATATTGCATCTTTGGCTTGGTGTGCTCAGCTACCCTTTTTGTTCATTAATGGGTAGACATCATGGAGGTATTATACCTCCATGATGTCTACCCATTAATAAACGCTTATTAATCGTTGCTTTTGCTTAGCCCCAGATGTTTGGATTTGTTCTGCTCCGTTTTTCCTCATTTGGATTTCTTCTCATCTACCCTGTGACTGGATGCACGCTCTGCAGGACAGAAAAACCAGAACTGCGAGTAACATATGAATATAAATGCTCTAGGGGGATCTGCCTATCAATAGGATTCATAGAATTACCGTTGTTTTTGACAAATGACAGCTGTTGGCGCTTTAAATACTCCAAATAAAGGCATTTCTTTATCCCATTAATGAGCTCTTAAATCAAATTTACCTACCAACTCAAAGTTTTTTTCAATATCTGTCCACCCTCCAATCAGATGTTTACCATACATGTTCATGTTATTATCAATCCTTAACTTTGATGCACTGATATTCAAGATCTTCTTCTCTATTTGCTAGTTATAACTTTCCATTAATATGCTAAGAATGTGCATTGCATATTCCAAAACCTAATGTGGTCATGGGACACAAGGAGAAGTTTGAAAAACACTGCTATAGAGTATAAACATACAGTAGGAAGGGTGGTGTATCAAGACTTGTTAGGAACAAAATTGATGCAGATTGCATAATTTTCATCTGGTGCCTGTCTAATTATCCAATGTTGTTCCCATGTGCATCATCTTGTGCAGTAGCAACAGGAGGTGTTAGGGGGAGTTATAGGACAGATTTTATTGAGACATCAAATTCTGCCTCTGTATGCAGCCTATTTTTTTTGCTTTTATTTGCGTCAACAACAATCTGCCAAGTCTAAAGTGGGAAAATATTGCAGAAAATGGAGCACTGTGTCAAAATAAACTTCTCTTTGTACTTTCTTTACATTACACCCAGAATATGTAAGTTCACTATGAATGCAAATAAGCTCATATAATACAGTATGCTTTGTAAAGTAATTGTATATTATGACTTGATTGAGCATGGGCAGCTTCCACTCCCAGTACAGGGTATGTGCTTATAGCATTTGTGTGCTCTCAAAATTCAAATTATCTTTAGCATTAAATGATTAATGCTCTTAAATTAACGACTGAGAAATAGAGGCGCTAACATACTGTATACATACAGTGAAGTATTACTTTTTAAAAGTGGATAGTCTTCTTTTTACATACTGTACAGTATATTGAGCATGTGGCTGATCTTTTTACTGAGAGGTACCTACTGTGTCTGTTTAATTTCTGGGGGAAATAACAGTGATAGTGACACATACTGTAATTATATTATGGCATATGTAGCCATGCTACCTATGGCTACTAACCTGTTCTACTCCTGGCAGTAAGCCCTGGTAAAGCAGGCCTGCCAGTAGTCAATATGGGCTTTTCCCCACTCACTGATGCTGCACTTGAGTGATAGAGGGATGCGGGGACATCAGGCCTGAGCATGTCCAATCATGGGACAGACCTGATGCCCTATTCCTAGCAGTACTTAAGGGCGGTGCCGCCCCAAATTTAGCAGTGCCTCTACCCCATTGAGAGAGGCAGGTCACACAGCCAAGAGCCTTACTATTGGGCCTTCTCTGGTCCTCTTCCCTTTTGGGGAGAGTGAGTGTGGACAATACCTCTGCCTCTGCTAGAGGGACAGGGAAGAGCTGGGACTGCTGTGGTTGCCCTTGGCCTGTAGTGAAGGTCCAAGGAACATCCTTCAGTGGGTAGCTGAGAGTGGAGTTGCATTGGGCAGAATGTTGCTGTGTACTGCTGTTGGTGTACAGACAGTAGACTGTTCCTGTTATTATACCTCCTGCCCAGTGTCTGATCTTACTGGGGGGATAGGTTATCGGTTATACCATGGGAGATCATCTTCACTTCCCTGGAGTCTGCGGCAGATGGAGGTGCTGCACTGATAAAGATACGTAAGGCATGTAAGGTATGAACCCCAGAAGCCTAGTCCTGTGTCCCCACAACCATAAGCAGACAACTCAGCCCTCCTGTTACCAGCAGGTATCATGCATCACACGACCAGTAATGACAGGATCTCCCAGAGTGTGGGGGAAACACCGTTACACATATGACACTTGTTAAAATTATAAGAAGGTCACCAGACACCCAGGAGATTTTTTTTTATGTCACTGACTCCTGATTGCCGTCTCTGTGTTGTCTTTTATGTCTTTTGCTTTTCCTTTGTTGTTGTCATTTATGTAACTTTAACAATCATCATGAACTGTACAACTAAACGAATAAATTCAATAAGGAAATAACAAATTGCACGTATTTGTCCTTGACATTTCTGGGCAGCTGTTAAAAAGTTGGAGAATTCAGTTACTCTACATGCCACCCAGAAAAGACTAATACAATGTATTCCATATGGAGGTGCAGTTGACGTTCAATATGGCACGATGGCTCCACTGCAGGATAAAATACTGAATAAAGACTTTCTAATCATCTTATGTGTATACAATAATACACCTACTGTTCAGTAGGCTCCTTTACTTTCTTTGCACTAACTACAGTTACTATCAGTCCTAATATATGAGGTAGAGTAAGCTCCTTCTGCTATTAGACTCATGCCTTGATCATTCGTTTGCAGGATATATTTTACAACGTTCTTCCATACTGTGCATCACAACTCTACAACCAAATGGAAAAATGCTTCTCCATTAGGGGGCTCCATATGGGATCAAATGTGGTCTCCAGCGCTGCCGATAATATTTATGAAAATAACTTACTTTTAAATGTTATCATTTTCTAGTCAATGCCATTTACTTTTTTTTTTTTTTTTAATGCTATAAAATATTTTGTGCTAATTAATCCAACACATTAACCATTCTCACTGTTAAGGTCATTTGTTGGGGAAAGAAAAGATCTCCCTCTCAGCAGTTTGTCACATATTGGCAAAACGCATGATTAGCTAGTGTAAAAAAATGCCAAGGACAAAACACAATAAAGCAGAGACATCATAGCTGTCTACAGTCAAATGATTCACGTTGTTTAGAAACCTGCTGGGAAGAAACAGTGCCAGTGCTGCCCATCTGTGCGGTAGGAAGTAATGTTCTAAGTAAAATGGAAATAACAAAAGGTAGACCATTGTGCAAAAAAAAAATACTAAGGCATTTCTTTATTTAAGGTACATTATACAGGTGCTACTGTAGTTTATGCTCACTTGTACTTCACTACTGCTTCCCCACTGTTTGCACTGCTTGCCATCGGGTACAAATTAAGTCCTTACAGGATGTAAACATTTTATAAGTGGAGTGTTTCCATTCAATTATTATTTCTGGATGTCATAAAGGCCAACAGACAGTTACATAGAGTAACGCATAAACTTGGCCTACATAATTGGATGTTACACTGTAGGTAAGAATTGTATTGTGCTTCCCATAAATAGCTCATTTTGATTATTATATTTTATGAACTCTGATTGTGTTGTGCTTGATGAGTTAATAGCATGGAGGAAGATATATATATATATCCACCAAAACAAATGGACTTAATGCAGACATGGGGTTTCTCACACACTATCATTTGTTGTAATGGTCCTCCCTGCCATTGTGTCATCCTATACCTTCTCCCCCCCTCTCCCCCAGCATCCTCTTCCCCCTCTGTGCTGCTATGGAGGTACAGTCCCCCTATCCCTAATTCTCACCTTCCTTATCTCTGTTTTAACACCCTTCCATTGCTTTCCATACCCCACCTCATACAGACGAGCCAACGGGTATTCTAAAACTTGCCTTAAACTAGCAAGGTACATGCTGTGTACATGCTGCAAACATTTCAGTGACATTTCTGCAGAGGCTAAAGGCCCATCGGATTAACACAGCAGTGGTTCCTGGCAGTCCCATTCAGTTTGAATGGAACTGCCAGGGACCCCTGCTGTTAATCCGATGGGCCATTAGTCTGTCTGCAGAAATGTGTGAAATGTTGCAGCATGTACCCAGCATGTACCCAGCATGTACCCAGCATGTACCCAGCATTTACCTGGGTCTTTTTGGAGATTGCCCCAGGTTTGTTTTAGAATAATCGTCAGCACTACAGTACATATGTTCTTTATTCTTCCTTTTTTTCTTTTCAAATCTCTGTCTAAGTCATAGAAACCTTTGTATATCAGTATTGCTGACCTGAGGAAGAGAGGAAAACTCTCGAAAGCTTGTCCTATGACATAAATTGTTAGTCCAAATAAAAAAGGTATCACCTAATACGGAAGAACTCATTTGTTCTGCACTATCGCAGCTGGACTAACACGGATATTTCCATTATATATACTGTATATCTCTTTTTGTATATACTGTTGCTCTGATATGCATAGAATGTTGCGGGCACTATGAGACCCTGCTCCAAAAAGCTTATAATCTAATCAATACTGACAATACTAATGTTAATCGCTTTGCGAATATAATAGTTAGTGCCACCACAGATCATCTCCTTTATCACAATAATTGTCAGTGAGACAGGCAGTCATGCAAGGTTGATGAGTCAGTAAAAGGGGCATAGCTAGAGTAGGGCCTGAGCGGGCAAGTCTGCTATAAAGTTCACAATGCCCGCCTAAAACATCTGACCGGTGAATTGTGGGCTCGGGTGGGATGGCCAGATGGGACTTCTCCCTGCCACGCTTCACGTGAGCAACCAGAAAGGAGGACAGGGCCCAACGACAAGCAAGCCCGGAGGAGAAGGTAAGGACTGTCACCCATTGCCCCCTAATGCCAACCACTGCCCCTTCTGTTACCCAATGCTCCACCCTGTCACCTACTGCCCAATATTTCTCCCCTTCTTTCCCTTGTGTCACACCCTATTCTGCATGTTACCCCCTTGTTCCCCACTTCTCACGTGTCACCCCTTCTTCCCCCTGCCACTTGTACTCTGTATCAGTGTAGAGAGTGGTCAGGCTATACTTTATGCCAGTTTAAAGTACGGTCGAGCTATACTCCATGTCAGTGTATAATGCGTTCTGTTTACACTCCGTATCATTGTAAACTCTGACACTGAGAATAGCCAGACTGCACTATAGACTGACACACAGTACAACTAGACTGTGTGGTGCAAAATCAGGTCAACTCTGCAGCACACAGCATATCATTAGTGCCCCACCACCAACCCAAAATTCCCTACCTAAAGCAAAATCCTGGTTACATCACTGGTCAATAATGCCAGGATACACAAAAGGGGCACACGCAGTATATTATAAGCATAAGGACAAATGTATTTTGCCAGAATAAGATGACTCTTCTGTAATTGTATTCTATTGCATGTTTTAAAGACTGT
The DNA here is from genome assembly GCA_036426205.1 of Ascaphus truei. Taxonomy (NCBI): domain Eukaryota; kingdom Metazoa; phylum Chordata; class Amphibia; order Anura; family Ascaphidae; genus Ascaphus; species Ascaphus truei. The sequence continues at coordinate 94,846 of WSYH01001683.1, forward strand.
AAGTCAAGTGGTCATATCTGTACTCTGGGGCAGGACAAAATAAATTAAATGAACTGGTATAGAGATCTTCTCATTATCAAGTATTAGCTGTTACATATGTATGATTATAGAGTCCTCTCCATCTGGCAAAATAAATTTGTCCTTAAACTTATAATATACTGTTGGTTATCATCTCAGTCAATCAATTAGCTTGGTCAAAAATCCTGAATTGTGTTATTCGACTCTTGCAATGTAAATTAAATATGTGGTTTCCCTAGCAGCAGTAGTTTCTTTATGCATGTTATGTGCTATTTAAAAGGTCAGTCTCATATTGCTGACAAAAACATTTTTATCAAGCAGCATATGCATGTACTGTACACTATTTGTCTTCCTAAGAATGATTCAATCAGCTTTAAAGTAAAATGTTTTTTTTTCCTCCCTGTGCACATTTCATTAACCATATAAAGGATGTTATTGCTCTATCCTCTTATCTCTTTGACTATTGATGGCCACCTAAAAAGTGTAAAATAAACACCTGTGTTACAACACTTAACAACCATTATACAAAAGAGATATGGAGACATTAAACGTTTAAAATATTATTGAACTAAGTAACATTCCTTCTAGGCTCAGATGTTCCTTATTTTCTTCTTATCTTATAGTGTTATTGTTTTTGACCTCCACTATTTCATTTTTCTCAAATCATAGTGTAAAACATACATACAAACATGTGCAAAGCTGTAATTCCTCCACATGTCCTTGTAATTAATGCAGACCTGCTGATTATTTAGCAAAGTTTGTTTAAATTCAAACAACTCTTGGTGTACAAATTTAAATCTATATGCACCATATAGGGAATGAGGATCTAAACTGCTGATAAAGTCATGCAACTCAATAATTACCTATTACTAGAGATGTGCAAATGTCTTCAAATTAGCTACGCAACAATATTCACAGTATTTTCGTCGTGATTTTTTGCAAAATATTGTCAATACCTGACAATGGCATACATCTTTCCATTAAAAGGTGGTGTGTAATGTCGATTTTGTTATGCTTTGTCCCTTAGATGGCAGAAACGCCTACAAAGTTTAAGTTGAACGTATTTGCGGCTAATTGAATAGTGCCCATTACCAGGAGATGTGGGTTGCATAATGGATCAGGGTTTGTGGATACATTTAATCATCTACAGCTCCTTTTCAAAGCAAACGTTAGATAATCTTCAAATGTGTTATTATGAAGGTTTTTAGATTGATGTAAACTAGCAAAACTATCTTAATTTAATTTGCTCCCCCCCCCCCACCCCTCATTTGCGCAATTATCTTCAAAGGTGGTTTGCGAGACATTTTACCAGAAAATCCCCATGCAAATTCACGACCATTGGAGAAAAATGTGCATATCTCTAACTATAACATTGTTTACAGTGAGAATGCATCTACTGTAATTCATCAATTTCTATTATTTCTTTTTTATTAAATATGATACATTTCATACACATTTTTGTGCGAACATGATTACAACTACCAGCACAAACATGGATATTTTATGATGCAATCATTGAAAACCCTAATTTAAATCACTTGCCATTTTATTGGCGTAAATGGGGGTGATTGAAAAAGTATGAATACTACATTAAACATGGTAACGTTGACCTCCACGTTTCTTTCCTCTTCAATTGCATGGTCTTGAAACATGAATTGAAAGTGCATAAATGAGAAGATGTTGAAGCAGGGTCAAAAAAAGCAGTTAATCAGTGTCCTAATTGCCAAAGAAACTACAAGTGATACATTTATTTTAGGGATTCAATGACACCATTTTTCTTTTTGGGGAGACTAAGCGAGTCTAAAGAGAATTTTTTTTACTACTGTATGTGTTACCAATTCCACACCTACTGTATGTTACCACCTACAATATTACACTCCTCAAGCGGTCATCAGACTTTAATATGAGATTTCCCATGTTATTTCTTATAACACCCCCTCTGATGAATTCTGCTTTTGATACTCAAGTGCATTATTTTTATGCACAAAACGTTTGCCTCTCTGATTAGCATTGACCAATGATTTATAGGTGTGTCTTAACTCCCACTCATCAATATTTCATGACATATACGGTATGACAGGGAAATAAATGTTTGTTAAACCCAAATGAATTTGAGCGTATAAAATACCCTATCCCTAAACTCTCTCCCCACAACTCCCAGAATAATGCCACCTTCACCATTGTAATTGTATATTTTTTCTGAAGACACAGATATAATTTTTCTGACAAAACTTTTCGATTTGAAAGAGGGAAAAATATCTGAGAAATGCAACCATGACAACCTGTCATATGTGATATTGTTGCACACACCTAATTGTGTCGGCCAGAAATCTATATTTTCTATCCTTGTGAATTGAATCAGATTTTAATTATCATACATTTTAACATTTGTAAAGAAATACTTATGGCCAGATCAAATCACATCTCTGGTACATCTGTACACAGTCATCAATCACTACATTTATAAACATATTGAATTTTCATTGTTTCATTGGCCCATTGATGCTAAGACCATTTTTACCCAGGTAATCTCACAGGAGACGAAACAAACGAGGTATTTAAAAAATGAAAGTTAACCCCTTGGTTGCTGTATTACCAATACAGCTGAATAGGTTAAAGGCATTAATGTCATAGTATTCTTTTAAGAAGGAGTTTACAGTATAGAAACATAATTCTGATACATTATACATATATAGATGCAGTACATACCATTAACAGAAGTGAGTCAAGTAACTCCTCTTCTAACTCCCTCTTTTGTTCTATGTACATCCATTCCATTACCATGTATGACAAGAACAGTAAAGCAACAACATGTAGTTGAGAATATCTTCATAAACTGACAGTCCCACATGTATTGATCTTGTGGGTTTATAAAGCAGTACCGTAATTGAGAGACACAATCTTTTTAAAATGAAGCAACAGTTATCTTTTAGAACACAGCTTCTTCCAACTTGCATCACATGACCACTCCCCAGCCTCACTACTAGGGATCCCCTTAACACTATTCAATATAAGGAGCCTTCTATAACCTATACTATGTTATTCAATGTACATATTTACACTTTTTTCCCTCCCAAGAAAACAATATCTTCCACTTCTCAGCAAGATTGCATGCAAGCCAAGGGAACTACTGTACGTCACGGGAGGAGAGGAGAACAGGAGCCTCGGGGAGCAGGAACAGGGGAAAGGTTCTCCTAGTAAAGGAGAGATTGGGCTCCCCTATTTATTGTGTTTTAGTTAGGGACAGTGTCCTAACAGTTAGGATTCCTACACAATGGGAAGACGATATATGCAGGTCCCAGAGAGGGAATGCAGCCATGCTGCAGAGTGCTGCTTAGATAGGGCTCTGGGATGTCAGGGGATAAGCAACACAAGCAGATCCCCCCATATACAGAGTTTATAAACCCCTGAAGAAGTAGCAGTTCCACATCTGGAATGGAGGGTAATAATAATCTCCCCAGAACAGGCCAGGATCTCAGAAGGGGCCAAAAATAGCAGGATCACATGAATAGTGTTCAACAAGCTAAACAAGGGGGACCTGGTCTAATATAAGTATTTATCTCCGTAACAAGTGCATGCACCTCCCAAGCATGTTAAGAGAGAGCACCCAGGGAAGAAGTATGTCAGGAGTGATAACGTATGGAAGGAACAATGTACAACAATGTTCAACCTTATTGCGTATATGAATGAAGTGTTCACAAGCCTGGAAACACTGAATAATGATTGAAGTTGTACTATAAAAACTGCTGGTACCCATCATTATCATTGCCCAGTTGACCACATCCAGCACCCTGGGAATAGGTAATCTATTCCAATGTAAACACCCACCATAGACCGATGTAACCTCCCTAGGATGCCAGGCAGGGAGGGTTACTCACACACACACACAGATATATACATATATATATATATATATTATTAATATATATATATATATATATATAATATAATATATAATATATATATATTATAACACATATAATATATATATATATATATTATATATATCACATATATATATTATATATTATATTATATATCTATATATATACAACTCTATATATATATATATATATACTACACATATATATATTATATATATTATTTATATCTATATATACATATATATATATATCTATACACATATATATATAATATTGGACATAGTCCAAAGATGTTAGGCACTTTCTGCCCCATTTTAGGTCAGAACGTGAGGAATAGTTAAAAATGATCCATTCCACAGCTTCCCATTAACTCAGGCAGCTGGATGGAAAACCCAGACCACAGATTACAATGGCTCTAGTTCTCCCTCACCTGCTCTTCTAATCACATGCACAGGTATTTAGAGCAGAGAGGTTTTGCATTTCACTCTCTCTCCTTAGAGCCTGGAAGCTGGGGGTATCGCAGCTCCCCGGAATCCAGTTCGGGGTGGACGGACCCTCTTTTGTAGTGCTGATGTCTGTCTGGGTTCTTCCCGACACAGTCTTCTAGGGTTAATTATACAACAAACAGGATCATGCAAAGTATAATATTGCTTAAGTCAGGCTTCTGCCTGCTTTATTTTCATCCAAGTAAGGTACTGCAGCTTTAACATGTGTAGGTTAGAGGCACTCAGACATTTTCATTCAGCAGTTCACTTATATCAGTGTCATAGCATTTCACACAGTGTCACTTTTAAGAAATAAAAACCAAATCATATAAAGAAATCCTATCCCTTTCAGGGAACTAACTACACATCTGAATCAGCCTCTAACTGCGAACTAACTTTGCCAACTAACCTGGTTTCCCAGCTTAAAACAATGCGCTCTCATTTAGGGTCACTAGATACAGCACAGTCTTTTAGCAACAGCAATAAACATTTGTTTTGTTTTGTCTTATCTGTTCGTGGTGGGAACACGGTCCCAAGTGTCCAGGCAAATCCTTTGGTACTGTGATACTTGGAGGGGCCGTCCACCCCGAACTGGATTCCGGGGAGCAGCGATACCCCCAGCCTCCAGGCTCTAAGGAGAGAGAGTGAAATGCAAAACCTCTCTGCTCTAAATACCTGTGCATGTGATTAGAAGGTAATGTATAACCACTGCTCAACCTTAATATTCAAATCACAATAGTAAAAAGTGGTGCATGGGAAATAGTTACATAATGTGTAGGAATGGTCTGAGATGACCAACAGAGAAGAAATCCCATAAGGTTGCACTCAACTAAATTATAACTCTGAGTAAATAGAACTAATACACAAACCATATGGGTAACTAGAAGGTTTAAAACACAAAACAAAAAATGATTTAATATTTCACAAATATACACTTCTAATTGAAATCTATTTATCTTACATATAAAAGTTATCTTAAAATTCTCTAAAGAAAGCAGCGACGGAGCAAGTCAGCAAACCCTGATGTGGGTGTATAGGTATAGGACAAATGTAAGTAATCAATATACTGTCACGACGGTCCTGTATGTTGGTATAAGTGCATAAATACAGAACTAATTAGTATAAGTCTGCATTTAGTACAATAAACAGTGTGGTGATCGGCTTAGGTATATCTAGCTGATATTGATTACTTACATTTGTCCTATACCTATACACCCACAACAGGGTTTGCTGACTTGCTCCGTCGCTGCTTTCTTTAGAGAATTTTAAGATAACTTTTATATATAAGATAAATAGATTTCAATTAGAAGTGTATATTTGTGAAATATTAAATAATTTTTTGTTTTGTGTTTTAAACCTTCTGGTTACCCATATGGTTTGTATATTAGTTCTATTTACTCAGAATTATAATTTAGTTGAGTGCAACCTTATGGGATTTCTTCTCTGTTGGTCATGTGATTAGAAGAGCAGGTGAGGGAGAACTAGAGCCATTGTAATCTGTGGTCTGGATTTTCCATCCAGCTGCCTGAGTTAATGGGAAGCTGTGGAACGGATCATTTTGAACTATTCCTGCACTTTCTGACCTAAAATGGGGCAGAAAGCTGCCTAACATCTTTGGACTATGTCACATATCCCCCTCCCCAGCTCACACCTACTGGGGTGAGCGGCCATGAACCTCACTGGGGTGAGCGTCCTACCTGAAATACTTGAGCTAACTCCTCAGTACAAGAAAAACATAGGTGCAGGGATGCACCAATATAGGTGCTCAGAAATGTATAAAAGTTGCTGGAGAAATATCTCTTCCAAGTATGAGTTGTAGGCATAGGGCAAAGCTGACAGGGCACCAAGGTCTCTAGCAATAATGTGGCTCCCCAAGAGCACTATAATAACATGTTATGAGACTCACCCTTGACCAGCTGTAGATGCCGTGCCCGTGATGGATGTCCCGGTGTGTAGCACCGCCAACCCTCGAACGACTCGTCCGTCGTGAGGGCGGTCAATGACCGGCGGTGTGTTGAGTGGTCTCTGCTCCAGCAACCCGGCGTGCGACCGAAAATAGCAGATAGGAGAAGACGCCTCACAAGGAGGAAACACGCGATGCACCGCCGTCAGAACAAATGGAACTTTTTCCACGGCAATTATGGACAATAGGTTTCGTCATAAGAGACTATACTTGGCAAACATATTTTGTTGCTCTCTATTAGGGAACTATTTTGAAAAATAAGTGTCTAGCACACATTCTTACAACCCAGGATATGCTAAATATATTCACAAAACCAGACAATTTCTATTACCTCCCTGGGTTTTTCTACTCTAGAATATGAACCTCATTATATTTACTAACAAAAAGGGCCATCAACCCTGTATAGTAATTTGTAGTTTAGCTACATTTTCAACACAGAGAACCAATATAACATTGCAATATTGCCAAAATGCTTATTCTAGAGGCCTAATATAGCATAACTACACTAGCTTATTTGCAAAGTTAAGTGTCTGTGACATACTCCACACGTGTAATAACACAAAAATATTGGTCAATTCCCCAAACATTTTTTTTTCTTTGACTTCCAGTCCATTACATCCCCTGACTTTATTTCATAGCCCGCTGCAACCTGCAACTGGACTGTTTCTTTATCTTCTGACGGAACTCTGGGGCCGGATAGTCTTTGTCTTTATATTGTGGCCCAGAGTGGCGATATCCGGAAAAATTCAAGGCCAGCGTTGACCTTCGTCACTTTTGCTTTGCAACCTTTGAACCTTTATGGTACTTCTTACTGCCATGTATTTTCTCACGACCATCACTCTCAGAGATTTGGGATTTTCCCTTTGGGGCAATTATATGGTACTTAGAAGATGAAGCACTGATTACCTGGAGCACCTTCACTTTGATGGAGCTCTCACTAACTCCGGGTGTACCCTGTGGCATTTTACCTTTGCAGTCGGCAGGCATGTAGTCTTGGGCCTCTCTTTCCTGAGGCCTACATTTATTCAGGCGGAAGTACCGCTGGATAACCAGTGACGCATTTCTCAGGGTTTGATAGCGAATCCTGTTCGGTGTCATCCTAGTCAGAGACTGGATTTTTATAGTTGCTCCTTTCATAATTGCTTTGCAACCTTTGAACCTTTATGGTACTTCGTACTGCCATGTATTTTCTCACGACCATCACTCTCAGAGATTTGGGATTATGGTATTTTATAGTAGTGAGACAATACTTGCCCCGGTACCGGTAGTAGAGAAGGAGTAGTAGTTATTGCCGTTGCCAAGTCAGGGATGCCAGAAGTCACGAGTCCAAGTAGAGCCAAAGTCGAGAGCCAGAGGGGGTAGTCGTCCAATCCGCGCTCATACCTGCGGATTCACTGAGAGAATAGTCAAATGTCCCATACAGAACATGTCGAGCGACGAGTGATGGGAAGACAGGCATAATAAAGCTGGGCAGGCCAATGGGAAAAGGGGGGCAGGCCCTGGAGGACTGCAAGGAGTCCTCCTGATAGGAGAGAGGTGTTACAGCCCAGCGTGAGTGTAAAGATTGCTTTGCATTGAACTGTGTGAGGCTTGGGGGCGACGCTCACTGCAGAAGCAGAGGTTAAAAGTGCTCTGTTAGGCGTGTGCTCTGTAAGTGAGAATGCATGCACATAACGTCTGAGGCTTGGCGTGCGTGTAGGAGGGCGTGGACGCGCCCGCGTTGAGTAGAGGAATTGCCGAGGGGAGTGATCCCGCGACGGCGGCAGGGGCAAGGAGCCATGGAGGCGGTAAGGAAGCGAGGAGGAACGCCGATTCGACAGTACCCCCCTCTCAGGAAAGGCCTCAGGATGGTCCAAGAACGGTTTCTCTGGAAACTTTTCCTGAAGGATCTTAAGAAGGGCCGGGGCATGAATGTCCTTTGAAGGTACCCAGGATCTCTCTTCAGGACCAAAGCACCCTTCCACTGCACCAAGAACTGAAGCTGACGCCTGGATAGGCGAGAGATCCAAAAGAGAGTGAACTTCGTATCCTCGTTATTTTGTACAGTAATGGATCCGGTTTAGAGTCTGATCCGGAAAGAATGACTGGAGATAAATGGTTTAAGAGGGACACATGGAAGACTGGGAATCTTCATTACTGTGTGGTAGTTGGAGCCGGAAAATGCACAAGGATTGATTTGTTCACAAATAGGGAGGGACCCAGGAACTTAGGTGCCAGTTAGGAGATGGTACCTTGAGGTGGATATTCTAGAGGAGAGCCATACCAAATCCCTGGTTTGTAACTGGCGCCGACGACGACGAGGTCGGCCTGTAGTTTCGATCTGCGGGAGGAGTTGAGAGAGGGTAGACTGAACTGGACCATTGGTTTGGAGGGAAGAAATGCGTCATAACGGCTGGTACTCAGAAGGAATGTTGGGATGGGAAGACAGGGAGGGTGGAACCCAAATTTATAAAGAAGGGAGACTCCCGGGTTACTCGTTTTTTTGCAGAATTGACGGCATATTCTGCCAAGAGAGGAGTTGAGCCAATCAATTGGAAATCGGATATAAAACATTCAGGTACTTCTCAGGGATTGATTGATTCTCTCCGTTTTGTCCATTGGACTGAGGATGATAGGAGAAGAGAAGGAAGAAAGAGATGCCCAATTCTTCTGAAAGCTCTCCAAAATTTGGATACGGAATGAGAACCTCTGTCAGACACAATGGCGAAGGGATCCATGAAATCGGAAATCTGCTTCGTAAAGATATCAGCAAGGGGGGGGAGGTGGGGTAATCCTTTAAGTGGAATGAAATGTGGCACATCTTCGAAAAACCTGTCCACGACCACCAAGATAGTGTCATTCCTCTGGACATGGGCAACTCCACGATGAAGTCCATAGAAATGTGGGACCAGGGGCGGTCGGGAACTGGAAGGGGTAACAGAAAACCTGAGGCTTTTGAGGAGAGTCTGCTTTGAGCGCACGTGAGGGCATGCGCGGGTAAACTCCAGAATATCTTGAGACATCCTTGGCCATCAGAATTCCAACGAATGAGATCAGCAGTCTTCGTAAAACTAGGATGACCTGCAGATTTAGTGGAGTGACCCAAGACAGGGACCCTGGAACAAATTTGGATGGTACAAAAGAGTTTTTGTCGGGAACGACCAAGTCTCTGGGAATGCGTCTTGGGTAGAGTGCAAAATCTTTGTCAAGATTCTTGAAAGTAGTCATGGCGAAAATACTCTCATGTGGAGGATAGTCTCAACCGATTCCTTGGCCTCTCTCAGAAGAAGTATATGGGAAAGTGCGCTCTGCCTTATATTCTGTCCGGGAATATAGGACAGGTGAAAATCGAATCGAGAAAAAAAAGAGACCAACGAGCTGGCGTGGACCAAGGCGTCGAGCGTTCTCTTATGTAAAGAATGTTTTGTGGTCCGTGAGAATAGTAAACGGCTCTTTCGACCCCTCCCAGCAGGTGTCTCCACTCTTGAAGAGCCATCTTCACGGCCAGAAGTTCCCTGTACCCACATCATAGTTACTTCTCGGCAGACGAGGAATTCTTGGAAAAAATGAACAGGGAGATGTAACTTATCTTGGGACGGGGTCTTGAGACAGAAACGGCACGAGCACCGCAATCAGAAGCGTCGACCTCCAGGACGAAGGGAATTCAATGTATGCGGGATGACAGAGAATAGGTGGCGGAATAAAAGGCTTTCTTGAGTGTCTCGAAGGCGGAGATGGCTCGGATGACCAAGCAGAAGGATCAGCTCTTTTTGGTGAGCGCAGTAAGGGGTGCCACAATGGTGGAAAAACTCCGTATAAACTTACGATAAATAATTAGCGAAGCCTAAAAAACGTTGTTATGCCTTGAGAGAATGGGTCTTGGCCAATTCAGTGACCGCTTGAAGTTACCGGAGTCCATCATAAACCCCTCATCGGAAATGATATATCCCAGGAAGAGGAGAGTAAATAGTAGAGTCGTATGAAGGTACACTCTCCAGTTTGGCGTACAATGGTGTTCACGGGAGACGGGAAAGGACGTAGGAGGTGTGGGGTATATGGTCCTGGAGATCTTTGGAAAAAAAATCGGATATATCCAAGTATACAATAACAAAAATATTGAGTATCTTACGAAAGACGTCGTTGATGAAATCCTGGAAGACAGCGGGGCATTACATAAGCCGAAAGGCATTACCAGATATCGTAGTGTCCACTACGGTGTTGAAGGCCGTTTCCATAATCCCCCTTCGAGCGCACCAGGTTTAGGCACACGTAGATCCAATTGGAAAAAATCTTGGCACATGTAATTTATCGAACAGTTCGGTATTAAAGGGAAGGGGGGTAACGATTTTAATAGTGATGCGGTTTAAACCACTGGTAGTCGATGCAAGGCCTCAACGACCCATCCTTTTTTGACGAAGAAAAACCAGCCCCTGCTGGGGAATTGGATGTGACGGAATAAGCCTTTCTTGAGAGTCTCCTGATATATCATCCATAGCGTGAGATTCTGGTAACGACAAGGGGTAGGTTGGACTTGGGTAGGGAGTAACCAAGGAACTGACGATTGGACAATCGTAAGTCCGTGGGCGGCAAAGAGGTCTGACTGTACCGTATTGAAAAACGTCCCGGAATTGATGGTAAACGGAAGGTAGAATAACTCGGGAACAGAGGTATTGGCCAGCAGTTGACGAGTCTCGCAGAATCGGCCTCCAGGAAATGGGAGCGGAGGAAGTCCAGTCAATGAAGGGATTGTTAAGCGGTAGCCAAGGAGAAAGACCAAGCGTGATGGGTATCCAGGAGCATGAATGGCATCGAGAACTAAGGTCTCCTTGTGTAGATGTGAAGACAGAAGCAAGGGAGCCGTCTCTAAGGAGATGGTGGGCTGGTGGTAAGAGACATCCATCGATACCGACGAGTGCGTGGGAACCTTCTTCCTACTAGTGGTATGCGGTTTTAACCCTGGCGAATTCTAGATCCACGAAGTTTCCTCCAGCTCCTGAGTCAATTGGTATGAAAGCGGCGGTAGAAGTCTTGAAATTATCGCCTGAAAGGAAGACTGGAAATGTAAGTTTCTTAGGGAGTTCACCTTTAAGAAGGGACGTGGAGGACATTATACACCAGAGAGAGCCCCTTGTTACACTGGTTGTTCCGTTTCCCGGACACAATGGACACTCCCGAACCCGAGTCCATGGATCCGCAGTAGAAACACAATCCCAGGCAGGCGGAACTTGCGATCGGCTGTGCAGGATGCGTTGTACCCCCAATTGCATTGGCCTCTGGCAACTCCAGTGCAGGACGAAGAGGGTGGTAGCACTTGAGGGGAGCAGGGTGCTGCTAGAGAGTACTGGAGAACGTAACTTGAAAGTATGAAAGCGAGCGCGCTGACGCTCTGAGCGGCGTACTGGATGCGTTGCTCCTCTCGGTCGGCCAAATCAATCAGGACCCCAGTTGATCCGGCCTGGATGGGCGAGAGGAGTTCGTCCTTGATGGGATCTGCCAGGCCTTGCAGAATACAGAGACGAGAGCCTCTTGTCCCCAGTTAGTATCGGCTGCTAGAGTCCGGAATTCCACAGCATACTGCGTCAAACGTTCGCCGTCCCTGCGTGAATCTGGAGGAGAGAAACAGATGCCATCTCCCGACGAGCGGGGAATCGAATACCCGTTGAAACGGCTTTAAATGCTGGGTAATCTTGGGGTAAGGTCAGAACGTTGCTCCCAAACCGGGGGAAGCCAAGCCAGGGCGCTGCCTGTGAGGAGGATATAAATGTAGGCTATTCTTGAGATCAGTATTGTAGAGATGGGGCGCCATTTCAAACTGCACCTCACATGGTTTAGGAAACCCCTACATCTTGCGGTTCACTGCATAAGGCTGGGAGGAGGAATCCTTACATATGAGCTGCTAAATGCGCTTTGCGGAGTGGGGGGCTTACATCTGGCGGGGGTGCGGGTCGGTACCTGTCTGAGAGTACTGCGACCTGGACGTGTAAGTGCCACAATTTGATCCGCCATGGCCTGGTTATGCTGGAAGCAGATTAGAGAGAAACCGTGTAGTTCGGTCTGGGTCTGTGTCTTGTGGGCTCGACATAATGACGCCGGTGCTGCCCGCAGACCAGACCCGTCCCCGTGCTGAGGTGGGACGGAGGATACACGCACCCACAGCAAAAGGGAGCGTGTAGGAATGGTGGTTATGTTGCCAGGCACCGGTATAGTAGTGGAAGACAATACTTGCCGGTTACCGGTAGTTAGAGAAGGAAGTAGTTATTGCCGTTGCCAAGGTCAGGGATGCCAGAAGTCACGAAGTCCAAGTAGAGCCAAAGTCGAGAGCCAGAGCGGGTAGTCGTCCAATCCGCGTCAATACCTGAGGAGTCACTGAGAGGAATAGTCAAATGCTTCCATAAAGCACTATGTAGAGCGACGAGAGTGATGGGAAGCACAGGCATAATAAAGCTGGGCAGGCAATGGGAAAAGGGGGCAGGCCTGGAGGACTGCAAGGAGTCCCTCCTGATAGGAGAGAGGTGTTACAGCCCAGCTGAGTGTAATCATGCTTTGCATGAACTGTGTGATGCTTGGGGGCGACGCCTCACTGCAGAAGCAGAGGTTAAAAGTGCTCTGTTAGGCGTCGTGTGGCTCTGTAAGCATGAGATGAAAGATGCACATAACGTCTGAGGTGGCGTGCGTGTAGGAGGGGTGGATGCGCCGGCGTGAGTAGAGGAATCCCGAGGGGATCGTGATTCACCGACGACGGCGGCAGGGGCGGAGGAGCCGTGGAGGCCTAAAGGCAGGCGTTTTGTGTGTGTGCAGGGGCTCCTCGGAGAGGGAGTTCTGGTGTGGGAAGCGAGGAGAACGCCGAGTCCAGACAATCCAGTGCTTCATCTTCTTAAGTACCCTTATAAATTGCCCCAAAGGGAAAGACCATCACTCTCAGAGATTTGGGATTTTCCCTTTGGGGCAATTATAAGGTACTTAGAAGATGAAGCACTGATTGTCTGGAATCGGCGTTCTCCTCGCTTCCCACACAAAGCACTCCCTCTCCGAGGGAGCCCCTGCACACACAAAACAAGCCTGCCTTTAGGCCTCCACGGCTCCTCGCCCCTGCCGCCGTCGCGGGATCACTCCCCTCGGCGATTCCTCTACTCAGCGCCGGGCGCATCCACGCCCTCCTACACGCACGCCAGCCTCAGACGTTATGTGCATGCTTTCCGGATTCATGGGATCCCTTCGTCCATTGTGTCTGACAGAGGTTCTCAGTCCGTATCCAAATTTTGGAGAGCTTTCACGAAGAGATTGGGCATCTCTTCTTCCTTCTCTTCTGCCTATCATCCTCAGTCCAATGGACAAACGGAGAGAATCAATCAATCCCTGGAGAAGTACCTGAGATGTTTTATATCCGATTTCCAGGATGATTGGGCTCAACTCCTCTCTTGGGCAGAATATGCCGTCAATTCTGCAAAAAACGAGTATACCCGGGAGTCTCCCTTCTTTATAAATTATGGGTTCCACCCTCCCTGTCTTCCCATCCCCAACATTCCTTCTGGAGTACCAGCCGTAGATGAACGCATTTCTTCCCTCCAAACCACATGGTCCAGGATTCAGTCTACCCTTCTCAACTCCTCCCGCAGATCGAAACTACAGGCCGACCGTCGTCGTCGTTCGGCGCCCAGTTACAAACCAGGGGATTTGGTATGGCTCTCCTCTAGGAATATCCACCTCAAGGTACCATCTCCTAAACTGGCACCTAAGTTCCTGGGTCCCTTCCCTATTTGTGAACAAATCAATCCTGTGGCATTCCGGCTCCAACTACCACACAGTATGAAGATTCCCAATGTCTTCCATGTGTCCCTCTTAAAACCATTTATCTCCAGTCAATTCTTTCCGGATCAGACTCGTAAACCGGATCCCATTACTGTACAAAATAACGAGGAATACGAAGTTCACTCTCTTTTGGATTCTCGCCTATCCAGGCGTCAGCTTCAGTTCTTGGTGCAGTGGAAGGGCTTTGGTCCTGAAGAGAGATCCTGGGTACCTTCAAAGGACATTCATGCCCCGGCCCTTCTTAAGTCCTTCAGGAAAAAGTTTCCAGAGAAACCGTTCTTGGACCATCCTGAGGCCTTTCCTGAAGAGGGGGGTACTGTCAGGAATCGGCGTTCTCCTCGCTTCCTTACCGGCCTCCATGGCTCCTTGCCCCTGCCGCCGTCGCGGGATCACTCCCCTCGGCAATTCCTCTACTCAACGCCGGGCGCGTCCACGCCCTCCTACACGCACGCCAGCCTCAGACGTTATGTGCATGCTTTTTTTTTTTCTTCAGCAAAACATTTTGGTTTTCTGTTTGGGTTCAGGGTGCTATTGCATCAACACTTCGCACATTCTCTGTGTATGCTAGAAGCACAACTGATATACACAGTGGGACAGACTTCACTCATAGCATCTGTATTTTACTTCAGCTGGGCGGCCATTTTAAACCCCCGCATTTATTTGCAAACCCACAGACTTTAGTGTCGACCCGCATTCTCCACCATATGGAGACAAACGCCCCTCTTTGTATTGCTGACGTCTGTCTGGGTTCTTCCCGACACAGTCTTCTAGGGTTAATTATACAACAAACAGGATCATGCAAAGTAATATATTGCTTAAGTCAGGCTTCTGCCTGCTTTATTTTCATCCAAGTAAAGCTTACATAAGATACCTCCATACTGCTAATCACCCAGCTGTGTATTGCATCCATTGTCATGGTTACCAATGGGTCTGGGCTCTGATTGATATGTCAGGGGCAGCAGGGAGAGGGTTTTTAAAGAAGTAAAGCAGGTAGTGCCATACATAAGTGAAACATAATAAAACCAGGGGCATATAGGTGTGAGGGAGTGTGGGGGAGTGTGGGGGAGTGGTGGGGATCATGATGGAATATACTGACATAACTAGAGGGCAGAGCCAGACTATGTCATATGAACCATAAGTGCATATGGGAATACCACAATACGTAGAACTTGCATGTAAACAAATGATGAATAAATATGCATAGCCTTCTAACCAAAGGAGAGCAACAGAGGATATTATATCATGAAGCACATCAGTGAAATTAATGTGATTGTCCACACACGCACATGTCCATAGGTATCATCAGGATCTGACCTAAAGAAAACAACTTAGCTTAAAATCCTCGTTAAGCCCTTTTGGGGTCATTGTACTTAAATCAAAGATAGCTTTAGCTTCCAGCTGTAATAGTAGTTTATTCCTGTCGCCACCCCTGGTAGGGGCACGAGCCTGTATAATGGGCATGCATCTTAGAGTTGCTAAACTGTGTCTGTGTTTCCTGAAGTGTCGTGCCACCGGTTGGTGTTTCAAATCATCGTCATCTTCAGCACCCAGAAGTGCCTTCCTGATTGCACATCGATGAATACTGATACGTTCCTTTAACATTCTCATCGTCTTTCCGACGTAGTAGAGACCACATGGGCACTTGATGAAGTACACTACATATTTAGACTCACAGTTTAAATATTGTTTAATTTTTGTAGATTCATACAGATGCCATGGCTGTACCAACTGCCAGTTTATGCAAACAGGAAGTACTTTTGCTCACCCTCAGACTGGCAAATCTACAAAAATTAAACAATATTTAAACTGTGAGTCTCACTCACTCACTCACCCTGCCAGTCACTCAGTCACTCACCCAGCCAGTCACTCACCCAGCCAGTCACTCACCCAGCAAGTCACTCACCCAGCCAGTCACTCAGTCACCCAGCCAGTCATTTAGTCACCCAGCCAGTCACTCAGTCACCCACTCACCCAGCCAGTCACTCACTCATTCACTCACCCAGCCAGTCACTCACTCACCCAGCCAGTCACTCAGTCACCCAGCCAGTCACTCACTCACCCAGCCAGTCACTCACCCAGCCAGTCACCCAACCTCTCTCTCTCTCTGTGTGTATCACCCACCCTCTGTGTGTGTCACCCACCGTTTCCCCCCCTCTGTGTCTCTCTCTCTCTCTCTCTCTCTCTCTCTCTCTCTCTCTCTCTCT